>NDGM011111091.1:0-24911 GCA_002564305.1 Octomys mimax | reverse complement strand
CCCTGGCAAGCACAAGGGCCTGAGTTCAATCCCCAGTTCCACCAAAAAAAAAAAAAGAAAAAGTAGCCAGGCCAGGGGTCCATGCTCCGCAACTGACCCTGTTATCAGTATCAGTCTTATTATTTGCAGTTCTAGGAGTTGAACCCAAGGCCTTCTGCCTGAATTGCATCTCCAGCTCGTGTGTGTGTGTGTGTGTGTGTGTGTGTGTGTGTGTGACAGTATCTTGCTGAATTGCCCGGGTGGGGCTAGCACTTGCAGCCCTCCTGCCTCAGCCTCACCCATGCCCTGACTACAGCTGTGCACAACCACATGTTGATGACAAAGAGGGTCCTTTTCCGAGGGGCTTCCCATGCCCAGTACTCCAGTTATGTCCCCCATGAGACTCTCTCACACACATTGACCCATGTCTTCTCACTCGCCACCTGCTTTCATCCAAACATCCAGAGAAGAGTTCACTGTTTATTTATTTATGCTCTCTCTGTTTCCAAAATGGATTTAAGGTAGTGGAGCACAAGAGACAAGTCAAATTTCAATGTTAAAAATTCATCACACTAAGAATTTTCCATATCTCTAGCCAGACAAAACTTGATCAGTAGAATGCTAGGCTCATGCCACCAATGCTGTTTAGAGCCCTGTGCTGCTTTCTGCTTATGTCATAGAGAAAAAGATCTCCTGTCCTCATCCCTGTGCTGGTTGCTTTTAAATATTTCAGGGCAGGTATCAGGAACCACGTTTTCAGGTGGAGACGAAGCCCATAATGAGCAACCACCATGCGAAGTGCATGTTACGTGGAACCACACAGAATCTTCACAACCCATTTATTTTATTTATCCCACATTCAAGTCACATTGCTAGAAGGGGACAGGTTTCAACACAGGCCTCTTGCTTCCTAGAAGCAGGGGCAACCTGGCTGAAGGGGGAAGCTCAGAAGGAGCCTTGGCTCTGGGAGAAAACCTGGCACCAGTGATCCTCATGTGGAGATGGATGGTGCCTTACATGGGACATTTCTACTCGATTCTGAAGCACACCTTTGCTATTGATGTGTCCCAAGGATTTGACTCACTTTTTCCATCTAAATAAACATGCATTATTTGTATAATGTAAATATCATCTTTCCCACAGAATGGGCCTGGATATATGCATGTTTTCCCTGGTAGGTCATTGCCAGGAACAACTTAACTAGGAGAAAGACAAACACACTGTTTTCAAACACCAGTGTTTTCAAATACCACTGCAGAAATCAGATTACATAATGAAGACCCTGAGCTACAATTCTGTCTTTTATACCGTAGTTAAAAATTTTTAAGGGGTAGAGGAAAATGTCAGCTGTAATTCAAAGGGAAATGGGGGATTTAACTGGATCCAATCAGGTGCTCATTAGACATTTATGTGTCGGACAGTCTATGAGTATTTCTCTACTAATCCCTGCTTCCGGGACCTATGTCTAGAGGGATACTGAAGCCAGGGTAAAAGTCAGATGCCACCACAATTCTGGGACAGGTCCTCAGAACCTTTATGGAATAATGTTGCTCTGTGTTCAGATGAATTGACACAGCTTTATATTTCATCAGCGGTTCTTTTTGTAAGTTAGTGACTGAGCAATAGTTCTCAAACTGTTTTCAAAAACTGAAAGAGGGATTTCCACCTCACTCCCTGAAGCCTGGTATGAATCTCTCGCTCATTATCTCTCTAAGGTCATCTTTATGTCAATAAAAATAGTGGCGTTTGCAACAAAAGATTTATTTTTGTTCCCAACCATAACCAACACCAACTCAAAGTCCACTCCCTATGGCTGTGCGCCCGGATCAAACATGAGCTTTTCAAAACCAGATGCCCGAAGCCTGCAACACCCAGGTGGAAGGCATCGGAAACGCAGAGAGAGCCAGGTAGCACCTGGGGGCAGGCGCACAGTGACTGTGACTGTGCTGATAGTAAAGATTCATCAAGCAGCGCTGAGTGTGATTTTCTTTTCTTTTTTTTTTATTGTGATTTTCTTATACCACTTTTCACTTATTTGGGAAAGAATAGTTCAAAAATCAATCAATTGTGTCTTAAGTGAAATGTAGAAAGCACAGGTAAAAATGAAGAAACATGGGCAGGCCATGTCTAATCTTACAACTTAAAAATAATATTTTGGTATATAAGGTTTTAGTTTTTTAAAAAAATGTACACTATATATTTTATCTAAAAATAAATCTTGTTACAAGTCACTTTTTTTTTTGGACCAAGGCTTTTTTATTTCATAAAATATGAGCATTTTTGTAAGCCATTAAAAGTACTCTCACAATCTAATTATTTTTTACTTTATTGTATTCTGTTACACATAAGTATTTATTTTCAAGTAAAATTGCTTTCAAAACCCTAATTTTTAAATTCTTATTTATTTATTTTTTCATTTTGCGTATTTGGTACAGGGTCTCACTACGCAGATCAGACTTTGGTGATCCTCCTGTTTTCAGCCTCCCCAGCAGTGGACTGATGGGTACATGACACCATGCCTGGACTCTGTTGCCTGCTTAGCATGCCCTGGGGGCAGGGCCTGGTGCAGTATTTGGGAGCAGGGATCAATCCTTGTCCCTGCACTTACCAAAGCAGGCACTTAGTCCGCTGAGTTGTCTCACTGGTCCTTAAAATCCCAATTTTAAAGGTAACACATGCTCATTGTTAAAAAGGAAAATCAGTCACACAAAGTTAAAAAGACACATATATTTTTAAAATTTATTCGTATGTCAGTAAATTATCAACAACTATAATAACTTATATTACTAATAAGAATTTCTAAAAGCATGTATATTTATGACTTCAAAGACAGTATCATCACTTTGAAATCATTAATGATTAGATTTAAAGAGAGACATGAGTTTATGTGTCTGATTCTTAGTGTTTGATTATCTCTATTTGTATTTCTCTATATAAATTGCTTCTTTTCTATGTCTATTTTTCAATGGATTTGTAAAAGCCCACTCCTTGAGGGAGGGGAGCAGATGAAGTCTCACTATGTAGTTCAGGCTGACCCTGAACTCTCTGTGTAGTCAAGGATGGCCTCATACTCATGGCGTTCCTCCTGCCTCAGCCTCCGAAGTGCTGAGGGATTACAGGCATGCATCACCATGCCCAGCTATAAAAGCCCTTTAAATTGAAGCTATCAATCATTTTTCTGGCAATTATATTAAATATTTTCTTCAATGTAGTTCTCTGTCTTTGAGTTGTGGGCTTTTAAAAACTTTTTATTTTTAAATAACTTCACATATATGAAATAGTTACAAAGGTAGCATAGTGAATCCCTATACATTTTTTCTTTAGTCCTTCAGTCTGTCACAGTTTTAGTCTCTCCTTAATTTCCATGATCTTAACACTCTTGAAGATTCCTTGCCAAGTAGTTTGGAAAATGCTACTCAATTCACATTTCTCAGCTCTAAAGTTAGCATCTTTCTCTTTCTAGGCTCAGCTATTAGAACAGAGTCCCTAAACCTAACCCACATTTGAAGAAGGAATGGCCTAGCCTCTACCTCCCACAGGGAGGAACACTAAGGAATTGAGGCAATGCTGAAAGTATTACGTCAATTAATAAATATTTGGAAATGAAAATGAGTTGAGGCTATGTGAATACCTCATATCTCATTCATATTTCATCCATTAACTTGAGCACTCTCCAGTGTTCCCTGGGTTACCCTACCTTTTTAAGCTTCTAGAGGCCTTGGTATTCGGCTTATGATCTTCATTTCCAGAGTCATCAATGTCTGGCCAAGAGCATCTCATGTTATCATCTATTACTTCTTTCTCTTTTTGCACCCCTCTTTCCCCTGTAGGATCCCTTGCGATTCATTTGGGCCCACAGGAATAATCTAGAAAACTTGCTCCATCACAAGATTGGTTGATTAGCAAACTTATATCTGTAAACTTAATTCCCTTTGCAACATAATACAAGATATTCACAGTGTCAGGAGTTAAGCATATAAAGAGAAAGAATATGAGAGAAAGAAGGGAGAGAACATAAGTCTATGGGCCTAAGCACATACAACAGCAGAACTGGTATACACATGGGCCACAGATAGATAGTGCTAGGCTCACTTTATTTGAGGAACTAAATGTGCGCGTTCTTCAGAAGTCATAGAGAATGACCAGGCATTTAGGACCTGGACCCTTCAGATACAAATAAGCTTGAGCCAAAATTGAGATGACCATAAGGTTATTAATCTTTATATTTAGGGCCTATGGATTTTAATTATTTCAAGAACGGAAGAAATAAGGTACCATTCCGAACTGACCACTAATAATGGATTTCTGAAGAAAGAGTTTATAAAATCACATAAGATATGCTACTCCAAAGATCTCTTGAATTTGTACAGTTTCAATAACTTGTTTCCTCTTCTGTAAAGCCCTCTACTCTTGGTTCATGTTCTTACTCCTGTGAATACTGTACACCCCCTCCTGTAAAGGCTTCTCCTCTGAAAACATCCACACTATGCCATGCAGAATTCAAGGGAAATGTCCTGTGATGCTCACCAACAACACAAAGCAACTGGGCCTACCTTCTCTACTGCTTGTAGCCCCCTCCAGTGGTATGACACTCAGTATTGGGAAAGAACAGGACTTTAGAGCCATAGAAATCTGATTTTGAACTCCACTGTTGTTTTTCAATAACTATATGCTTTTTGAAAAATGAAAACCTTTGTTGTTCCAGCTTTTGACTTACTTGTGGCTCAGAATGACCACTGACTGGCTATGAAGGCTAGCTACACTCAAGAGTCTGGGTCATGGTTTTTCTCCAATTCCCTCATTGAGTGCTTAGTATGTGCTATATATTTGCTGTTTTTGGTATGAAGAATACAATCATCATGCTATTGGCCCTCTTGCATCCAGTCTAGAGGGAAGACATATCAAAAAGCAAAGGAAGATGTAGTAAGTATAATGTATCAGTGGGTTAAGAGCAGTAAGAGCTTAGAGAAGCAACTGAATATTTTTGTGGCTCCTCTAGAATTTCATTGTAGATATAACTGTACATGTTTGCCAATCCTGGAAGACAGGCTCTTGGACAACATATTTTTTTAGCCATGTAAAAGCCAGAGATTTATACAAATGTATCAGGCTCAAATCTTTATGGTTGGAATTTTAAATGGTATTGCTAAATGAAATAGACTCAGTTGATCCCCACAAAAGGACTAGACCATGAACTGTCTTGTGGCGGCTACTGTCTCCTTACTAACACTGGTACCTTCAGTATCTTCCCTAGAGGCAATTACATAGCAGCATCATTTGTTGAATAAGTGAATGAACACACCAGAATCTAAAAGTACCTCTGTTCATCCTCAAGGCTCTGATTTAAAAAAAAGAAACCTACTTCATAAATTTTTGTGTTAACTGAACACTTAAAACTCATCCTAAGTAAATAAAACCTTCCCCTTGTCTGTCTTAAATGTATCATGAGGTGTGAGTTTTACAATATCATTTGTTCTATGTAAAAGCTTTTTAGCTGGGTCCAAAGTCTTCAACTTCACAGCAAAATTTCATTATGTCCCAGTTGAGTTCTGTTTAATGGAATTAAATTTCACCCTTTCTAATTATCTTTTGGAACAGACAATCTTTACAGAATAATTAGTAATAGAAGAACATAATGGATCATTGTCTTTATTACTGCAAAGAAATTCTAGATGCTGCTATAAATCTTAAAAAAAGATCTCATGAAATATAAAATGTATTGAATCCTTCCTCTTAAATTATGTAACATTTAAACTTTGTCAACACAGCTTAAAGATGATGAGAGATAATTATTTTCTTGCTTCACTTTAAATTATTTTATGAAACTACTTTAATGATCTCATTTAAATTAATGATACATTTCATTTTCAAGATTTTTATTGGTAGAACATTCTATTATCAGACACGACTCAAATGCATCATTTTCTCATTCATCTTGAGCTCTAGATTGCTTCATGAACATTTTTTTTCTGGACTCTAAACTACATTCATTAAGCTACACATCTAGAATATAATAAAACACTAAAATATAGCTACTACAATTTACAAATGAATAAAAATAATTCCACTTACTGATCTGAAAAAATCATGATGCCATTTATAATAAAACACAGCTCAGTGAAAAAGAAATATCTAAATATTAGTGCTTTTCTTTAAAAGCAGCAATAGACAAAAAAAAAAAAAAAATGGTTTTTTTTCTTCCTAAACACTCAGGCAATTAAAACACCTTTCTAAATGGAAGGTGGAAAAGGTAGTTGAAAAATGAGTAGGGTCCTCCTTGGACTTCTAGTCTTTATAGTTTAATTTGTTGAGAATTTAAAATTACAGTAATTGCCCTTAAATAACTGACATTATTTGACACTACAACAACAGAGGAGTGGAAATGACTGACAAACATACAAAAGACTTTTGTTATCTTTGTTTGTCTGCCTGAATAAATCTCAACAAGTATTTCAAAGATTTAAATTTATAGCATACTTAATCGCCATTAGATGGCCAATCCTATTGGTGTTCAGCTAAGTTTCACTGACATTCAACATTTTTGGTATCAACTTCTTTAGCACATCGAATTTGTCTCAACAGCTATCTTTAAACTAAATTATTACCTCTACATTAAACATTTTGATAAAATATATAGAATTAAACAGAATTAACTTGAGTTAAGTAGAAGCCCCTCCCCCCCTTTTTTTCTATCTATACTGACAACTGGGTTGCTGGGGGAGGGGTGCTGGGATGGTGATTTCAAAGAATATAAGCAACTGTCTACTCTCCATAGATGATGGCAAGTTGGTTGATATTTGATTTAATGATTTCTTCTTTAGCAAAACAAGTTCATCTAAGGAGCTGATACCCAAAACCATTTATTTCGACTTGGATGTCACACAGAGATCACTCAAAGAAAATCTGGCCTGCCATATAATTTATAATTCCTGCTAAGAATTTAGAATCCAAACGACACAAATGAAAGACAGTTTTATATTTTTTTTCCTCTACTGTTCTTATTTAAGCATTTAGTCCTTATCTTCTTCATTTAAAAATAAAACATGGTTAACTCACGAGCACAAAGTGAGAGATGCTTTTTGAGGGTTCCATTTTATATCCAAGGGAAAATAAACATAACAATTGAATTGCAATAATCCCTTAATTGGCAACACATTTTATGTTTTGCAAACCATCTCCCCCTACATTCAGTTAACATTCACCTGGATTGTAAAAACTAAGCTTCCTTTTCTGCTTTAATTTTGATATCAGGTTGCCCCCAAACTGAAACAAGAGACAAATCTCATTCACATTTATTACGTTACAGTATAGGGACTTTCTGATTGGTAATTAAATAAGGAAATATTACATGTGATATAGACAAGAGTCTTTGAGGCCTGAGTAATAGTAAAACAGAACATACCTTTGGTTTCTGGGGGTTTAGAGGGTTAGGTAGTAAGGATGGATGGGGTATAGGAAGCTTCAAGCTCAACAGGAGATGGCCCACTAGAGATGATCCTGGTAGGTTATTATTATTATTATTATTATTATTATTGCTCACTACTCCTTGCCCTTTATCACAACCCATTATCTTAATGGAATGAAAAGAATTAGTTGATATATCAGAAAACAAAGCTATTGTTTTTACCGCTATAGAGACCAAGCTTTCCGTTGGTCCTCTTCTAGAACTTTCATGAGGGCAATGAAAGCTCACCTCGCTTATCTAGGGCCTAAGCATTCCCCCCGCCCCAGCTGTCTGTGCTATACTGGTGATTTGTAATAACTTCCTGATTAGCCAGCAGAAACTCAGATTCAATCCTTTAGTCAAGTAAAAGAATTTCCTTTTCTTGTTTTCTCAATGCCAGTGAAATAGTTCCATAAGTTTAGAGCGGATATTACCCTTACAATGCTAGTCCCTTCTCTTCTTCTTTTTCCAAGTGATAAACCCTAGAGATGGATTTTTCTGGGTAGCCAATGAAGACTTCACCGAATTTCATTGGAAATAAGTTTCTTTTCAGATCTGAAATCTTTCAACAATTTTTAAGTGTGAAATCACTGAAATCCTGTAACTGTTACTGGTTGGACTTTTACAGCCCTATCCTTAGAATGAAAATTTTCTCAGAATCTTCATTACACATGCTGAATTGAAAGCTAGAAGATGGATTTCCTCTCAGAAACCAAAACTTTCGCATAGACCCATAGTTACTCTAATAGTTCAGTCAGCATTTAAAGGAGTGATTGCACATTGGCACAAGGTAGATTTTTTTTTTTTTTTTTTTTTTTTTTTTGGCAACATGAGGATGAGATTCCATTTGACCTATCAGTTCCCAATATCTAGTTATTTAAGTTCAGTTATGCACCAACCACAAGCAGTCAGTCTGATGTCTTCACTCAGCTTTCAGAAGGGAGACACTGATCCCGAGCACTAGGCCTTCTTGTGAATGTAACTACTCCTAAGCTGATAGGATCAACAAACTTCCTAAAGCCTACAAGGGGATTGATGTTTTTCAAAGAGTTGTTTGGGAAAACAAAAGAGACTAATGTTCCTAGTCTTTGGGGGCATAAGGGAAGGGTAGGGGGAATTAAAATTGATTCTATTCTGACAGGAAAGTAAAACATTCTTACATTTTCTCTTGAAAGATTTATTTGAGGTAAACCTGTGTACAAAATGGGGCTTAAGAAAAGGGGAGATGCTGTATTGGTCATGTGAGAGGCAAACAGACCCATCACTTGAAGAGTTAGAAATTAATCAATTGTATACAAAACTAACCTAACATTTGATTTTGGATTCACTCACAATTACTTGGCTATACTTACAACCATCTTAATTTTACCATTAATGTTTGAAAATGTGCAGTCATGTACAGATTTACCACTTCCATTCAGGTAGTTTCTAGGGACAATATTAATTTGGAGACATGGACAAATCAACAGCTTTATTACATTTTTATTTATAAGATCTCTAATCATTTATAGTCTATTCAATGTTGGTTATGTGACTTGGATCCTTTTGTTTGTGACAATTTGTATTGGATTGGATCTCTGAAGTAAGATTGTCTGAGAGATGACTTTTTACCAATGTATATCAGGTATTAGTGAATTTATTTTGTCCCCTACAGATAGATCTACAAGAAATAAAGTTACTTGTATATTACTGGCCCAAAGATTGATTATAATCAGTAATTATCTTCACACTATTATAAATTCTTATGGTAAGAACAGAAATATTCCCCCACAGTTTGCTTGATGTAAGAGTTTAAGTAGCTTGATTATTCCTTGCTGGTAGAAAACATTTTTGTAAAATGCTAAAAAAGGTAAAAAGCAATTAGTCCCTTTTTTCTGGTTTGTTTTTTGCATTATGAAATGCTAGGTGAGTGGTACATCAAAGCTTCCTTTAAAATATAAAGATCTCTTCTTTTAATAATTTTAGTTTAAATCCTATTTAACAATAAAATATTTTATGTGGAGACATTTTAATTTTTCCAAATCTTCTGCCTACTGTTGTCTGCACTGGTTCCAAATAAATTATATTCTTAGAGCAATACATTAAGAAACAGCATATCTTTTGTCTGTGAAAACATTTAAAGTATTCAAGTTGCATTTCCTGAAATATTTTATGATAAAAGTTGGATTAAAAAAAGCACAAAGAAGCACACACACATGAAATTTAAATTTAATTAATATTCTGCCGTTGCTTACAGGGGGAATAAACGCTCTTATTTCTTTGTTTTTATTCAGTTTACCTAGTAACTATGTGGATTTCTCTTCCTCACTTCTATCTGGTTTTTAAGCTAATTAATTAATACTTTTACCCAGGTAGAGGACCACACAAACATGTGAACGTTTTGCAAAGTTGCACTCAGCAACGTTAGAGGGGAATCGTAATTGATCTGCAGCCCCTGGATATCCGGCTGTTGATCTCAGTCATACACAGAGATTCTCAGTCATGCCCAGGAAACAAAAGGTCCAGAACAGTAGGGCTTTCTTTTGAAAGTAGCTGTATGCCGGCTATTAAATGGTAAGGCTGGTGCTATGCAAGAAAATAGGTTTATTTGCTCCTCCAAGAACCCCTTTGCGTTGGAGCACTCCTACACTGAGAAAAGCATTCTGGTGCTTTTTGAGCTAATCATATGATTCTCAGGATTTGTTATGATTTCCCATGAAGCCAAGCTGCCCATAATGTTCATGAAGATGGCTCAGAACTGACCAACTTTACACAATAATGTCTAAAGCCTTTTTAATGCCCTGTGGTAATAACAAGACTGGGAAACGCCACTGATAGAAGACCTGCTCCATGACTGCATATATTGCAACCTCTGCAAATCCATTACAAACATTGCCACAGCACAATAATCTCATGAGCCAGATATCCTCATTATGCTTCCCATTTTGCAGATAAAGAAACCGAGGCTTACATGCAGCAACTTGCCTGATTTTTTTTTTTTTTAGAATGGAGACATTCCATCAATCTGATTAACTTGCCAATTGGGAGCTGAAAGTGCAAGCCTCGGTTCCATAGAATAGCTCTGAAAAGCATTTTTGCTCAGGACAGTTCAGCAAACTACTGCAACCAGAGAATTTGCCAGCTTAAACAAGTCAAACAATGGGTTTCACACATGGGATGACTCCTGACCTTGCTCACATTTTTAGTAGAGGGGCTGCCATGTGCTCCGGCTGCAGCACCAGGTGAAGAGAAGCCTGCACTCTACTTGCTGAGTGTGTCCGTCTATTTCTCCCCCACTGTGGAGTTTTTATTTTGACGCTTTTCTGCAAACTATATTTCAAAGTGTAAGTGGGATAAAAATGTAAAAATAGAAGGACACAATAATATTTTAAGAAATGCCCTGTTTATTGAAATGTTAAGAGTTTTTTCCATGGGTACAAATACATCCAGCATGTTTGGTTCAGTCTTAAGACACACACAATTGCTAACTTATGTATCCAATGCGATTGGTGTTATGCGGTTGTGTATTTCTTATTTCATTTACTAACCAGTAAAGGAAAACCTTTCTTTCTCATGCAGACAGAAGTCTTCTGGGATATAAGTCAAGATGATCATTACTCTTCTCTAAGTTTATTTTTCCCCTCCTGTTAGACCAAAGTGCACGCAAGAGGGACATAATGCTATAGTTTAAAAAAAATGCATAGTATACTTTATCCATACAAACTACTTTTAAAATGGCTCTATAAATAATTAAGAATCTTGGAGACAGATAGAACATCAGACTGTGTTTCAACAGACTACTCGTGATCTTTTTGTCACAGTCCTAATAATCTTACATCTTTTCCAATGCTCACCACACCTTCCTAGTCCTTAAGGAGTCTTTATTAGTAACACTAATATTTAATCGGATGTTTAATTAGATATTTAATCTAATGGACACAGGTCGTTCCTTGAAGCGATGAGATGGATAAGTTGGTGTGTTCTGGAAAAAATATTATTAGTAAGTCATTGAAAGCTAATAGACTGGAAAATAATCTACAGGACATTTAAGTGACAAGTGTCTTTAATTTGAGGATATTGTGGGTAGCAGGTGTTTGGGAGTGGAGAGAGTCCTTGAACCCGCCTTGTAAAGACAGCAGCTCCCATTTCCTGATGTCTTCATATGTGTGAAGTACTGTTCTATGCGAGGGCTATCTCATTTAATCTTCACAACAACCCCTACGAGCAAGTACTATTATTGACACGATTTATAAACGGTGAAACTGAGGTTGAGTGAGGGCAGGTCACTTGCTGGTGCTACAGGGTAAATTATTAAGCTGATATTTAAATACAACCCTGATCCTCCCCCCCCCCCACGCCTCAAATGGTGGCTCCAATCTGTAATAGACCCTTGTCTCTTACACTTGGAATCCTAAAAGGTTTCCTGCTACAAGCAATGCTGGAGATGGAAGTTCAGTTCTTTTCTTTAACAGATGAGGAAACTGAAATTTAAAAAGCAACCCCATCTTGCTCATGATCCTAACAATGAGCAAGTGACCGAACAGCCCTAGAACTCAGGTCTCCTGGCTTCGGTTCCAGAGAACACCACTCTATCATTTAATGAAATCTGCACGACCTGGGAGACGAGAAGCCCGGCTTTGAGCTTTAACTCACATGCCAGACAAAACACCAAAGAGCTAAACTCAGGCTGCTTCTGTGTTTTCTGACTTGCAGCAGCTTCATGGCAGGATCATACAACACATGATGCGACAGGGACTGAAAGCCGCGCATAAAACATATTAGATGTAGTCAGCAGTGATGAGATTTGGTATTAAATAAGAAGCTTTAATTAATTTTAAATGGTGCTTTTCATAGTGTCAAAAGCTCAGGCTACTGAAGTGGAAAAGGGGGCTGGAATGGCCAGATCCTAGCAACCCAGCTAATCTGGACCCTTCGGAGCAAGCTCATTTGGAATTCTTACCTCAGCGCATAGGCACGCTGAGGTGGGGCTCGTGGGGACAAACAAAATAGCAGCCCCAACATGGGCACTGGTCAGGATCCCACATCCCGGGGAGGCCTGAGAGCTCAGCTGTATTAAGGGGCCGTTGGAGTTTCCCTGTTATTTGTCTACTTTTTGAGGATTAGAACTTCCGCTAGGCTGTGTTCATCTGTGCTGAGAATTTAAACTCAGTGCATGCAACAACAGGAACAGTGAGATCTGCTAGAAATGTTCAGAGAGAAGTCTGTTTTGACTTTTAAAAGCTTTTAGATGCACAAAGAACAGTCAGTTGAGGGGTTTCCAGCTTCTTCTGGGAGTCTACATTGGGTAGTGATTTTTTTTCCTATTTCTTTCTCTATATGAGACTTTGTTTTTAAAACTGCGATGAGACAGATATTCACTGTGCATATACATTTGGGTAGCTTCATGTTAGAAAGGCTGAGGTAGCTCACGCACACACATGCATGCACACACGCAAGCATGTACATGCAGGCCTCCACACGGTTCCCATAACGTACAGATAGGAGCTGTTGTGTTTTTCCTCCTTTAGCTCTCAGTAACACATAGCAAGGACCAGACAGCAAAAAGTGCTTAGGATTTTCTGCAGGACCCAATTCCCTGACTTTACAGTGAAGGAAACTAAAGCTCAAGATCACATGACAAGGATGGAGAGCCTCAACTTCCTATTTCTCCACTTCCCTGGTCCTTTCTTTATTACACAGCTTATATTTTACAGGAATTGTTTGTAATAATTGCATGTAAATAACAGCTAGATACCATTTGGGCTGGTGACCAACTTACTATTTTTAATGTAGGAAATAGGTTATGTGTGTATATGAATGATAACAATAAACATCGTGATGAGTTCTTTACTAATGAAGTACCCTTTGTGGTCAACCATCTTGGGTCAGAGATATTTTATTTCTTCTTATTTGTCTTGCATAATGTGCACTTGGTCACCGTAAGTATAACTGACACAAAATAATCCTAAATTTCAGATGGCTTTCCATTCAGTAATAAGATCCATAAGCTTTTAGTTTTCCAAACTCCAACTCCTTTTCTTTTGTTCTCTATAGAAAGGAGTAAAACATTCCTTCCTTACCCTCGTTCTCTGTCCCACTTGTAACAGACGAGGGGCTAAACTCAGAACTTTCCTGTAGTCCATGTGATTTGCCATCAGTGGGAGAAAGGTGCACCAAACGGTGCAGGCAAGCTTCCAAACGGGCCTGCCTACCCAGTGGTCAGCAGCATACTGGCCAGGAACTGCACCTAGAAATTACCAGGTTTCCATCACAAGATTTTCAGAAACTTGCTAGGGGCAAGACTGAGAAAATTGTAAGAAAATCTTTCTTACAGTGTTCCCTTTTTAAAGAATTTCTAGTCCAGCTCGTTAGACTGAGGAAATAAAGAAAATGGAAGAGAAAACAGAATAACAATTATATTTTGCACCAAATTGAGGAAAGGTCACTATGTTGATTCACTAGTATGAACTTCCAACATTTTAATACAGTCACAGAAACATAGAACAATTCTTTATTGGTGACTTCAACTTTGGAGAGAGTTGATTTAGGATATTCAAGACATCCTTTGCAGAATTAAGTCTTTCTATGAACTCTACATCGAGTACTCAGACACCCCACTCCAATGCACAAATATTGAATTTTGTTTTCTCTTGTCCCTCTGCCTTATAAAACATAGCCCAGACATGGAATGTTGGCATTACTGTAGTTGTACTTAATTTTTAACAGTAGCTTCTTAGTATTATCTAATGATCGTTGCATTCAGAAAAAAAAATGTAAAACTGAGGGACACCTGCTCAGTAGCCCCTATCCTAGAAGTATGCCATACAATATTCATTAAATATCTACTGGAATATCTATGCCTGCCTATGTCTATATCCACATATGGAATTTTCAAAAACCAGAATGTTCTCTGCATGCCTGAAATATAAAACTATCAAATATCTAGAACAATGGAATCAGTAGAATTTGTAACTCCTTTGCCCCTCTGAGTGGTAAAAATGCAGATAATGTATTGAAATTTTGAGCAAAAAGAAAAAGTGAATTATAAGTGTTAATCTGAAGACCCTTACGGTTTGCATGTGGAAGCTTTGACGCTGACGCCGCAACCACCCAGTAACGCAGTGGCGGCGCAGCGAGTCGTGGGCGCTATTCGCAGAACACGGAAGGAGGCTAAGAGTGTGCCTGGGCGAACCCGCAGGGCTGGTGGAGAAGCAGTAACTTTGTACACACTTCTGATCATTGCTGAGAAAAGGGTAAAGAACTTTTGTTAGCCTTATATAAGTTCAACAACAAGAGAGTAAAGGTTAAGAATCCTACTTGCAGTTCTCGTGTGCAATTAGGCATCCGTTCTATCAATGCACAGGGGATTTGCACATGAGAACGGAAGCTACACTAGAAGATCCTTCAGGGACCTGGGAGAAAATAAACTCTACCAAGGATGTTTGAACTACATTTTATAATAGGCTGGCCATCAGCGAAGATACGAACAGGGAGATTTTAATATTTCAAGGACAATTTGCAAACACATGTGTTTATATACATGTATGGACAGGCCATTAAATACATCTATAGAACACATATGTGTATACTTGAAATCTGACATGTATCCATGTGATGATGTTCTAATTCTAGTCATTAAGACAGCTTGTTAAGTACTTCAGTTTGTGTGTGTGTGTGCACGCGCACATGATTATTGTGCATAAAATTTAATTTAAACAATTGAAATAATATTATAGAAAAATTCAAGTACACTTCCTTTTAAATCTTTCTTTTTCTTCCTTCTCTTGTATTTTGTAGTAGCACCAACCATAAAACATACACAAATATGTTCATTTTCTCAGTTGAGTCTCTTCAATGGTAGATAAATAATCTCTCCTTGAAAGGGGGGGAAAAAAGGACCAAAAGAGGCAAATTTTCCATGCCCTTTCCCAGTAATGCAACGGATTTTTCACTTTAGCATAAAACACTTCCTCATTGTGGGAAGAAAAACCCTGCATTCTAGGAAAATAAAACAGATAATTCATACACTCACATATAATATTTAAAGCCATGAAATTATGAAAACCAGCCTAATGTTTATCAGATTATGTCAGTTCTTCATAATCTGTTTGCCTACTCCTATAGCAACTTGTTGATGATAGGAAGTCTTTTTATGAGAAATGGCACAAAAAACAATGAAAAGCATCAGATTTAATAAAGTATCTAAGCAAAGTCTTAAAATGACACCCACACTCTGAAGGGAAAGCCAAATTTGCTTTTTCTGAGGGGAATTTGTGTTGGTCAGGAAGGGTTCCCAGAGGCTTTGTTTTGAGGCCTTGATGTGTGACCAGTGCGCTACAGGCCGCCCTTCACCCTTGCCCTCCTTCCACCACTGCGCTGCCCACCCATACCGACACCGCAGGGGGAAGGGTTTCAGAGCAGAAAGAATCAAAAGCTGAGGGACGGGAAAAAAGTGCTTTTCAGGGTCTGATGTGTGGGAATCAAATGAGAGGCCTAGCTCAAATCCGGTCGCCAGGCAACCAAAGTGATATGCTGAGGGAATATCATTAAAGTTGGAAAGTAAGCAGTCTCTCTGAATTAGTAAACCAACCACGGGATCGACGCTGCACCCCAACTCTACTGGGGCGGCAGTGCCACTTCTCCAAAAGGACAAGTGGGGGGCTTTGCTAAGTTAGAGGAGAGGAGATGGAGAGGGGAGAGAGAAGGCAGCTGATTTGTAGGGCTTTTTCATTAAGAAAAAAAAAAAAAAAAGACAATGGCTGTCCAGACACGGAGTTGGTGGTGAAATATGGTAACTGCCACGGCTGCAGCTGGCTCTCTGACACAAGATTAATAAGTTGCCGTTTCCTAGCCGACCAGAACCTAGTGGGAACCATCCAGCATTTTATCTTGAATTGTGGGTAACAGCCTTACTGCAAGCTGGCCTAGTTTACTGCTCTGCTTTTTCCACATCTTCCAAAGTGCAGCAAACATCTGTGACTCTAATGAGGTCATCACTGAGGGTGTCCAGAGGGCTGGGCCCTGAGAACGGGCCTCACCTCTGCCTGTGCACAGAGGACAGTGTTGTTGGGGTGGGGGCAAACGGGACAGGGAGCTGGCGCTTGGCTGGAAGTTAGGCTCTTAGGAAACTTTGCTCTGTGTGTGTGTGTGTGTGTGTGTGTGTGAGAGAGAGAGAGAGAGAGAGAGAGAGAGGTGGGAGGGGAGGTTGAAGTTCAGAAATGACAGTACCACAAAGCAGGAACAGGCCTACAGAATTAGATTTAGGCCTCACTAATGAATATTATCGCTGACAGGAACAAGCAAAGCTTATCTGGCCTTCCTCCTTGAAAGACTGAAGAAAACTGAATGCCAACTTCTGTATTTTACCACATTTTGGTAGAAATGGCTTAGAGATCCACATGATTTAAAATGAAACCCAGATGAATTCAACCACAGAGCGTGTGTGTGTGTGTGTGTGTGTGTGTGTGTGTGTGTGTGTTTGACAACAAAATTTAAAATTTCAAACATTATGCAACATGTCTTATGTCTTCTAAGTAATCTGATTACAAGCAACAGAAAATGAAGTTCAACTTCTCCAAATATGTTTTTTCTATTCCCACTTATTCCAACAGACTCAGTTTTATAAATGGCACCACTAAACAAGCACAAGCACAACTCAAGACTGACATTCAAATCAGTGAACTATAATAATTTGTGTAGTCATCTAACTAAATAGTATCAAAGGGAAGACTCTACTTACTGCTTTCTGAAAACACTCCATACCAGGAAGATGAAGAATGCAAACTTTCAAAAGATGGGAAAATGTTTAAGTTTGGAGGAAAAAAGAGTATATTTGTGAAAACTGTCCCTACCATTCAATTTATAAGTAAGGCTGGTTTTGTCAGTCACATATCGGCTTTGTATTGTCCACTTTGGACTTATTTTCCCATAGTTAGAATCAAGACAGTGGCATCATCTTTGAGGCCCAAGGAAAGAGAGGGAAGAAAAAAGACAGGAGCCCTCTGGAAAACCCACATAGACCCCTTAATTAGTAGGTATTAACTTAATCATATGCAGATACATTTTTCCCTTCGGGGAAATAGTGAGGCCTAGAATGCTGTGTGGTCGCGCTCATACCAGGAGTTTGATTTTGGAAACATGGGCATCTTACAATGGACAACATTCACCACATTTCTATAGCCTTATTCTCATATCATTATTATTCCTTAGCTTGGGTCGTATGCCAGAGAGAGGTCTAGTTGACAAGGAAGCAGTCACTTCTCAAAAGGCAGTAAGTGTGGCCCAAGACCCCGACTTGATGAAATCTGTGGTGTACGTGGCCTGGGAGTGGGGGGCTAGGCAGAAGAATTTCTGATATGAACCTTTTTCCTGTGATTTCAAGAGGGAACACGAGGAGCTATCCTCAGCATAATTAGTAACTGACAGGCATGGATTGAGGGTGATTCTGAGCATGTACTGTAGACCCTGCAGATTAAAGGCCTAAGGTGAATAGCAATGCCACAGAGAGGTGCCAGTGTTTCTCGCAAGTCCCTCAATAAAGGGACATTTTCACCCTAGAAGAAGAAAGGCTGCAGTTCATCACTCAAGACCTTGAGCCAGATTTTAATGGAAAGAGAATTTTTACAAGAACAAAATATGTAGAGAGAAAAGCAGAGAGCTATCCCATTACACTTTCAGGAAGGGTTTGCCCAATGCCCATTTCAAGGCTGAGTTTATTCTTTAAATGCAAATGAAGGAAGTGTTGCACTCAGCTTTGCAAACAGTTTTCAGAAATCCCTTTGGCCTACATTTAGCTGGGAAGCAGCACCCAGTACCAAGTGTAGGGGCTCAAACAATCAAGTAGTTGTTTGCTGCACTCACATTCCTGAGGCAATCTGGTTCCAGCTGAACTCCTTGGGAACAGTCTGGGCTGTGTACCCCTGGTGAATCTGCTCCAATTAGTACTGACCCTTGGGGGCCTCCTTGCTGGCCCTAGGTCATCCACCCTCCCCAACTCTGGGTAAACCGGATTGTTTCAGGTGCCTCTGGGTTTTCTTTAGCTCCAAGATGAGCTTGGCATCCAGACTGATCCATAGCCATTCGGTCACCCTGGAGAGCGCAGCCCAGCATGGCCTTCTCCAAGCTCCCTGACCCAGAAGGGTGATGCCAGTGAGTACCATGGCTGCAGCTGAGGACCACAAGGAAGGACGCCCTGAGAGTGCCGAACTCTGTGTGGTGTGTGCAAAAGACACAGACTGTGGAGCTTTGCCAAACTGGGCTGTGCTCCTGGTTCTTCTCTGAACAGCTGGCTGACCTTGGCAAAGCACCAGACCCAACCTCACTTCAACATCCTCACGCGCAGAATGGAGACAAGAGGACCAGCCTGCAGTGCTCTCATGAAAATCTAGTGGGTTAATGCATGTAATGTATTAACATTCAGGAAAGTGTTTAGGAAAGTGTCTAGTGTCTAGAAGGTCCTCAGTCACTGAGAGCCTATAACAGAAACCCAAACTCAACATGTCTGAGCAGTATAGTAGCACTCCTGAGAAAATCCAGGACCACGTTACTCCTCAAACCCCTCTGTTTGGCTGTGGTTCATGATCAATTTGTTAGGATCTAAGAATACAAATAACCTCCATATCGACTTTCCTTTATTGTCTCTCCACACAGCACTTCTAGGCACTGTGCTAGTAGCAGAAGGGACATAAGACATGGGCCGTAGCCTTGGGAGTCTCACTGTGAAAGCAACACTGACTGAACAAGGACCAGCTGGAGAACAGTGTAGCATTGCACTTCAAAGGACTGACTGTGTGCAAGGGGAGTTGAAAGGAGGAGGAATCAGCATGGGTTCTGTGGTAAAGCAAAGCTCCAAGATAGTGATGGGCTTGGTCAATGCCTACTGAGCCTGATACTGAGACTGGGCCAAAAATGATGCTATGTTTCTTCAGGGATCTTAGAAGCCAGTGGAGAAAGACACATTAATATACAGGGGTACAGTGAGTGCTAGGAACGGGTTTGGAGAAAGGACATATTATAAGCACATGAAAGAAAAAGCTTGAATTGGTTTTGAAGGATGAATTGGGTCTAAGTAAATCCTAGGCAGGTGGATCAGCATGAACAAAGCTCTCACAATGGGAAACAAAGAAAGTACATAAAAGGTACATCTCATTTTCTCTGCGAGAAAGAGACAGAGAGACAGAGAGAGAAAGAGAGAGACACAGAGAGAAAGAGACACAGATAGAAGTGATGAATAAGGGGAATAGGGTACATAACTAGAGCAAATAATAGATCAAAAATTTTATCCAAGTTCCAAAGAAAAAGCTATTCTAAATCATTATCTTCTTTTCTTTTTATAGATGTGACCAATAATTGTACTGACAGTGCTGCTGGCATGGTCCACAATTGGTAGCTTCTGAAGGCCGGGGATTCTTAGGTGTGGCTTCAGGGAGTGACATGACAAGGTAGAGGTCAGTTACAAGTTTATTCACTTTTGAATCTGCTCATTTCCCACAGAAGAACATCAGAGGTTGGTGGACCCAACAGGGGTGGGGTTGGAACCAGCGATGGTTGGAAGTTGGTTTTCTGATGGAGGCTTTCTCTTGGAAGGTAGTCAGGAGAGCAGGGATCCAGGCTCAAGGCCTCCCAGAAGAAGTCAACTGGCCAGACACTGGGCCTGGATAAGGAGTGAAGGGACTGTGAGAATTGAGATGCAGACAGTATTCCTTCAGTTGGCTGAGAGAGGCAAACTAATACTAGACAATGCTTTGAGACTCTTAAAATCCTTAAATCCCAAGCCAGTTCTCAGCAAGTCCTCTTTAAAGCTTTGTGGACTTGAGTCCCACATTGTTTGGGCCAATCCCTCCTGTGTGGCCATCTTCCCTATGTGCTGGGGCCCTAACAGGACAGGTGGTGAGGCTGTGGGTCACTCTTAACCGGGTCACATAGGGCACTCTCTCTCTCCCCCATGGAATTATCTGTGATAATTTATTAATCACATGCCCTGAGCCATGAAAACCTAAGAAGGTCTTCACTACTAGAACAAATGCTTCTTTGAAGAGCAAAAGTACAAATAATGGTGATCTCCTTCCATCAGTGGCACAAGACCTGGGGACCTTTGCTTGCTCCTGCCATGGGCATTGGTTATATCTAAACAGTACTTTTGCCATGTGGATACTTAAAGGATGCTCGTAATGGTGAGCTGGGGCAATAAAGCCTTTCCATACAGTCTGAGAATAATTTGGAGATTTTTCCTTCCCTCTTCCATTCTATAAACATTTATTGAACACTTCTTATCAGCCAGACACTGCAAATAGGCAAATTTGGGTCCTCAAAAGCACACAAGTAGGTGGAGGAGACTAAGACAATGGAATGGGCAGGATGGGCAGGTGGGCATCAGGTCACCAAGGGACTTCCACAGCGCACCAACAAAGTAGGGTTTTATCTTGAAGGTGACAGGGTAGGACGGATAGTCTTAAGCAAGAAAATGGCACAAGCAGCATCATGCCACAAAGCAGTCTTTTGGTAACCAAGAAGCAGAACACCTTAGGAGATAAAGATGAAGCAGAAAGCTGCTTCAAGTCTGGGCAGCAGATTATTAGAATTGTATTAGTTACCATTATAGACGATAGAGCTGAGATGCTGGCAGTCTACCTTGTCACATTGTCATGGCTCCCCGTGGATTTCTTGAGAGCAGGGACTCATGCTTCTTATTTTGGTGTGTTCTCCTTTGTCTCTGTACAACCACCTGGTCCACAGGAGGCATTTGCAAATGTCAGCTGAACCTGATCTAGAACTTTTCCTGCAACCACCCAGTGGTGTCCTGAACGAGTTTGGCTCTGCAAATGACTGAAGGCTGAGGTAGCAATTCTGTATCATAGGTCCTGGTACCACCAAACCCCTTCCTGCTAATGCAGGCAGGTGGGAGCTCTGAGAACGTGAAAGAGGACGTGTTCCCCTCTGTCTCCAAGGGGTTGTTAGAATGCAAAGAGCTTTGTCAGGAGATGCAGCCACAGGCTGCTGAAGCAAGTATTCTGAGCAATCTAAAGTCAGAGTGCAAGCTCTGGGAGTGGGTGAGGCAGGGAGAGAGACAGAGAAGTTTCTGGAAGGAAAAAGAAGACTCAGGAAGGAAATAGGAGGAGCCTTACTCTGACATTTTGTTGCTGGTCTGCCTTCACCAATCTACCTTGAAGACAAAGAGGAGCTTTTGACCTGTGGGTCTTTGGTCAGTTCAACTTATCATTAGGCACCTACAAGTTCCACCTGCCTCTGCCGGGAAGTACAAGTAAAAGGAGAATATGGCCCTGGGCTGTACAGCACACTGGCTTCATGGGTCTTGGGGTCTGAGCTCTAGGATCCTTTGGTCTCAGTTTCTTCATCTGTTAAATAGAAATAATGGTAGTTCTCTTATGGACTGGGGAGATGGCCCAGTGGCATAAAGGCCTACCTATTAAGCACAACATCATGAGTTCTATCTCTAGTACCAAAAAAGAAAAAGAAAATAGTAGTACTGTCTTCATAAGTTTGTTGTGAGGATTTCTATATATAGATATATTTGTCAAGAGTTTAGCACAGTTGTCTGACACAAAGCAACACTGAAAAAAATATTCCTATTGATAACTTGGAGAAGCTGAGAGTTGGGAAGAACATGGAACCCACAGCTGGTGGTCCTAGAGAGGCGTCTAACTCTCACTTGGCCACTTTTTACTTGGCCACGAGTGGCTGTGGAGAAGCCCCCTTTGTGTCCCCAACTGTTCTAAGAGGTGTGGCTTCCTGTGACCAGTGGAAGCAGAGGCTCAGGCTCCTTGGGAAACCTTGGGGTGGTTACCCACAAAACAAGAAACGTCAGCTTGAAAGAAGGGCTGCTGGACTTTCTCACCATCACTTTTTGAAACAAACCAGTTTAGCCAAAATTGGGAAGAAAGAGCACCAGCCTTAACTGTAACTCGGGTCAGTCTGCAGAATTGAAATACAAAAGAGGTTGTATTTCTTCTGGATAGTCTACTAGCCAAATGCAAATATAAAGAAGGTATTAGAAAAGTGTTAGAAGGGCTGGCCTGATAGCTCAGCGGACTAAAGTGCCTGCTTAGGTAGAGCACAGCGGCAGGGGTTTGATCACCAGCATGCCTGTGGGGCCCGCTGAGACGGCAGTTGAGACTGGGTATGTAATCCCAGCACTTGGGAGGCTATAAACAGGAGGATTACTACGAATCCAATCTATGTAGTGAGACCCTGTAGACCCTGTCCTAAATACAGAAGAGCAAAAAAGGAAAAATATAAGAAAAAATATGTAAAGTCTCAAGAACCCAGGGCCTCTGTAAGGAAAAAAAAATTACATTGCTGCATTTGATTTCTCCAAAAAAAATTCTGATTGAAATGTTTACTATGAGGGTTTTCACTGATACATTTTCCTAATTATAACAACCTTGGTGTCTCTCATGGATACTAAGTTAACAGGGAGATCAAAAGAGAACATATACAATTAAGCAGGAGCTAGTATTTAATCATACCTAAAAAGAAAGAAAACAACACTAACAATTTATATGCTTTTCAATAATTAAAAAAGTTATTTCTACTTTTAGAAATCTGGCTAGCCTAAGCCTATAGACATAAAATAATCCAATTAATTGTGTGCAAAGATATATTACTGGATAATTACAATGGCAATAATTGAAAGAAAACTTCATGTCCAACAACAAGGGACCTGCTGAAGCAATATAACATGATACTGCACAGTTAGTATAAATGATCTACGTTAGTGATTTTAAAGATACAAGAAAATGCTCAAGATGTAATAGTAAATAAAAGATATGGAAGCATAAATGATGTATGATAACAAATACACATAGTAAGACTGGATAGAAGTTACTAAGCTGAGGGCCAGTGGTATAGCTCAGCAGACTAAGCACTTATTTAGGTAAGCACAGAGGGCAGGGTTCAATCCCTGGCACCACATGCCATACCAGCCCCACCCTGGGCACACTGAGCTGGTGATGGAGTCTGGGCGTGGTGGCACCCACCTGTAATCCCAGCACCAGGGAGGCAGAAATCAGGAGGGTCACTATGAGTCTGAGCTGTGTAGTAAGATCCTGCACAAAAAAAAAAAAAAAAAAGAAGTTACTAAACTGTTTGGCAGTGGCCTATCTTTGGGTAGTAAGAGTAAGGATGGTTTATTCATATTTTCTTTCTTTTCCTTTTTCCTTTTCTTTCTTTCTTTCTTTTTTTTTTTTTTTTCAGAACCGAGGATTGAACTCAGGACCTTGTGCTTGCCAGGGAAGTGCGTATTCTACTGAGCTATCTCCCCAGCCCCTTATTAATATTTCCTTATCTACTATAAATATCTCCTAATTAAAAAAATATGGATATAATACTTTTGTAATTGATTTTTAAAATAATCAAAATATCCAACACAGTTACAGTTGTTATATGACTTAAAAAGAAATTATTTCTACCCATAAAAATTCTTTAATTCTATTATAAGAAGATTTTGAATGCTTTAAGTGTTTTCCTCTTCCACTCCTAGATCTCCCAGGCCCCAAGTGATTCCCCTCCCCTCTTTCTTCCTTTTCACCCAGTGCTAAATTTCTGGTGAAACCCACCTTACTCTTTCTCAAATTAATGAGGGAGGGAAGGAAATAATAAATGGTTATCTTGAGTGAGAAGGAATATATGCCTCTTACTTTGGGTAAAAATGGTATATGAAAGCAAATGTATGAACAAATAAAGTGATTGGTTTCTAGCTAATTCATCTTAAGAAATTCATGTTCAGGATGCACTCTAAAGCCTTTGAAATATGATTCAGTTGTTGAAGATGTGGGTTTCCTGGATATCTCGTGATCCACTGGTGCCTTCATATACTGCTAGTCTGCAGATTCTCATTAGACTGCCTGGGCTCACCCAAAGAAGCCCAGTCAAGAGAATGAATGTCCCTGGGGTCAGGATTGGCACTATTTTTTTGTTCCCGAAAGTGCAATAGTTTTAAGAACAAAATTCATGCCCCCTAAAAGAAATGTTGAGATAACCAACCATCCAACTTTTGGAATGTAGCTATTATCTTCTAAATCTATAGTGGTGATAAAAAAAAGAAATAATGTATGTTCCCATAGGTGTTTATGTATTTTTAATGATTATATTTTCCTGAATTATGAAAACAATTTTTAAAATGTTGAAGCATTGAAAGCCCTCAAAGAATGAAATTGCATGAGAGTCCTATCAAACTGGATCATTTCCTCAAACTGGCCATGGTGAAAAGGGCCCAACATTTCGTAATTATGGCAGCTTAGTTGTGAGTTCAAGTTCCTCTCCCAGGATAGGAACTAAGGGCCCAGGCCCTTGGCAATAAGTCTGCAGAACTCACGAGTGCTCACTGCACAGAGTGCCTACACCACCAGTGTCTACGCAAAGCAGCGGCTGGTATGTGGCCCTCATTTCCTGGGCCCTTCATCACCTGCTTTGTTTTATTATCTGTTTGCTTGAAATGCATGTTTATTTCTTACCAAACTTTTCTTTTCTCTCTCTCTCTCTCTCTCTCTCT
>NDGM011111077.1:0-10137 GCA_002564305.1 Octomys mimax | reverse complement strand
TCCAGTTTCATTGCACTGTGGTCAGATAATATGCATGGGATGATTTCTGTTTTCTTGCATATATTTAAACTTTACCCAATGACCAGCTTGTGGTCTATTTATGAAAATGACCCATGTGCAGGTGAGGAAAATGTGCATGTGGCTGTGTTTGTGTGGAACACTCTATATATTTCCACTTAGCCCATTTCTTTGAAGCTCTGCTTCTCTTCTGTTACTTCTTTGCTAATTTTTTGTCTGGTTGACCTTTCTTTTCTATAAGATGGTGTTCATTTCTCCTGTTAATACTGTGATATTGGATATTACAGTTTTCATCTCCATTAACATTTGTTTTATACAGTTGGATGCTTCCTTGTTTGGTGCATATATATATTTATGAGTGTTATAACTTCCTTTTGTATTTTTCCCCTAACCAGTATATAGTGGCCTTCTTTATTTTGCTTGATCTTTCTTGCTTTGAAGTTGAGACTGTCTGTGAACCGGATTGCTACCCCTGCTTTTTTCTGAGGTGCTGCGGTGTGTAGTATTGCTTTCCATTCTTTAATTTTCTGCCTATGAATATGTTTATGAGTTAAATATGTTTCTTGTGTATAGCATATTGTAGGACTGTGTATCCTAATCGACTGTGCCATTATATTTTTCTTAATTGGTGAATTGAGTCCATTTACATTGATGCTTATAATTGAGATGCATTGGCTTATGATTGACATGTTATTTACCTGCTGTCTTTTACTCTTTTTTCTCCTGTGTTTAATTGCTTTCTCTATTTAGTTGGTTGCTTCTGTTCTCATTCATGCAGTTCTGATAATTTTGGTTCCTCTCTAGAATGTATTTCAGGATCCTGTGCATGATTGGCTTTGTCATCATGAAATTCTTTAGTTGTTTTTGTCATGGAAGTGTTTCACTTCTCCATCAAACTTGAAAGAGAGTTTTGCAGGGTATAGTAGTCTGGGCTGGAATTTGTTTTCATAGAGATCTTGAAATACTCTGCTCCATGCTCTTCTTGCCTTAATGATTTGTGAAGAGAAGTAGGCTGTAATTCTGAGTTTTCCTTTGACATGATCTGCTTCTTTTGTCTAGCGGCTTTGAGTATATTATTTTACTGGATTTCTGAGATCTTGACTATTATATATCTCAATGTGTTTTTAATTGGATTGAGGTTTCTTAGCCTTTTGTATGCTTTGGTTACCTGGATGTAAGATTGTTTTCTCATATTTGGGAAGTTTTCTGCTATTTCTTCTACCCATATTTTTTTAATATCATTTGTATTGACTCCTCCTGTCTCATTGTTACCTATTAGTCTCACATTGTTCATCTTTGCATCATCTTGTATGTGATTTATTATTTTTTCCTGCATTCCAATTGTTTTTAAGAGATCCTTTCTTACCTTTACACTAGCTGCACCAGAGTCTTCAAGATCTGAAACTCTGTCTTCACTTTCATTCAAACGATTTTGAAAGCTTGTGATTAAGGTTTTATTTCCTCTCTATCTCTTTGACTCTCCACCATGTGATCTATTTCTTTCTTGTATTGCTTATTCAAGTAATTTGTCATTTTTCTTATCTCCTCTATTCTTTTTTAAATTAATGTCTTCTTTAGAAGCAGTTATTGATTCTTTTACTACAGAATATTTTTCAGATTGTTTTTCCTTCTTATGTTTCTGTATTGGATTCTTTACTTCAGATGCTTTAAATTCATATATTTCTTTTTTTATTTCAGAAATTAATTCTTCTCTGAGTTCCTTTATATCTTTCTGCTTTTGCTTATTTACTTCTGATGCTATTAATTTATGCATTTCAGCTGAGTTAGTGTCCTCTTCACTGGTTCTGGGTAGGCATTGGGTTTCCTCCATATGTTTCTGCATTTGATTCTTTACTTCAGATGCTATTAATTCTGAAATTTTTTTTATTTCCTATCTGAGTTGTTCTATACCTTTTTGCAGTTGTTTCTTTATTTCATACACTATTGTTTCATTGATTTCAGCAGTGTAATTCCCAATTTTTCTGTGCTAGTGTCCTCTGCACTTGCTATAGGTGGGATTGGGGTTTGATATTGCATTTTGGTGCAAATCTACAAACTGAATTTATCTAGTATAGCTTGAGTCTGGATGCTATGCTCATCTCCTTCCTGCTGCAGACTTTGGAAGTGAACCTGTTGTGTCCCTTTTACAAGATGTTCTGGTCCTGGTTTAGTTGTGTGGTTCTATCCCCTACTCTCTCTGCAGGGACTGCAGGTGTAGAGTTTTACCCCTGGCCTGTATGCCAGGCCTGAACTAAGTCTGAAGGGCCAAAGGGATGTAGAGGAGAGTGGAAGCTCTCCCACCCCCTCACCATGCCTGGGCGGGATCTGGAGGCCCTGAGAATGCAACAGAAATTCTCACTCACTTGGCTGGTGTTGGGTGTGTTGCAGAGTGGTGGTGGGGTCCTAAGGACACAGAAGAGAGTCTCACTCAGGCTGTATGCCAAAGTTTGCACTAGATAGGTCTCATGGTCTCAGGGGAGCAGGAAGCTCTCCCACACACTCACCAGGCCTGGGCTGGGGCTGGATCTCATAGTCCTGAGAATGCGACAGATGTTCTTGCTCACTGGGAGGGCCTGGGGGTTGGGAACTGCCAATTGGTAAGGGGTTCCCAATAGTCTGGAAGAGGGTCTCACTCATGCTGAGTGCCTGGGTTTGGACCAGACATGTCCCATGGGTGCAGGGTAGCTAGAAGCTCTCCCACACTTTCAAAGGGCCTGGTCTTGTGCTGGATCTCAGTCTTTCATTTATATCCCCCCTTTTTTTCCTTTACTTTTTTCAGAGATGTGCATTCCATTTCCATTCAAATATTGTATGTGTGGGAATTCAGCAAAATAATTTAATATGGTCCAGTAGGCCATAATTGTCGAGGGTTATCCACAGAATTTGCAATGTCAGAAGTTGTTGACTTGAGCCTTTTATAGCTCAGCACATTAATATGGCTTTACTCTTTGTACCTCATGTTAATACTTCTCTGCTGGATGCTTAAGAGCAAGATAAAGCAAGAAGTGTATAACAAAAAATGTAAGCTTTGTATCTGACAAGGTCAATCAAATCCACTCAGGATGTACCCTGAATCCATGTACAGCAGTTTTTATATATTTTGTCTGTGTCAGCCATGTGGATGAGTCATGGCCATTGATTGACCAATTAGCTCTCTGTGAGAGACTGAGAGATTGTTTTTTCTCTAGGTGACTCTCATTAGGCACACTATATATCATTGATCACTTTCCTATGTGACCCAATAATCTCTTTGAACAGAAAATTTGGAATATCATTGAGTTGCAGTATGTTACAGTACAGGTTTACTGAGTCCTCACGGACCTTGAAGGGCTAGTGCCAAAATGTTGGTTAACCCTGTAACCCTTCTTTTTCTCTAATTTTTTGTCTGAAAACTTAAGTTATTAACCCTACAGCAGAGAAGATTAATGATATTATTGTTTTCTAACATCGGCTGTTGAGCTGAAATCACTGTGTGTCTGATTATCAAACGCCTTAGACATAACATGGTACAGGTGTTTTCCATCAGTAATTGATATGCTAAACTTTAAATCCCTATAGAATGTGAAAAAAATAAAATAAACAACTATACATTTTTACACAGCAATCTAGAAATCTAACCATATGCAACATTGTAGCAGGACAGTGAGAACTCAAAGGAAGAAATAAAAATTGAAAGGTCTGTTTTATTTTGAAACCAAAAAAATAACACTTTTCCAATCCTCACCCTCTCAGACAATAGCCTTGTCTTTTTCCCTCTCTTAAGATCATACCCATGGACACAAACATTGTGCTAAATATTGTTTTTTGCTACAAATATTAGTGTAGTCTTAAGCACATTATTTAATTTTTCTATTCCTTATTTTTTTCATTTGGTAATAAAGATAACCTTATTACATTTTATAATAAAATGAAGTTATGCAAATTATTCTTCTTGCGTGCCAATGAATTATATTTGCATCACTAGAGAACATAAGTCTACATAAAGTTTAAAAATCCTGCATCAATATTAACATTATGATCTGGGAAGATAGGTCAGTGGTCAAAGCACCTGTCTAGCAAGTGTAAAGCCCTGAGTTTGATCCCCAGTACCATATACCATGCGAAACCAGGAACCCTGGGTGCACTCAGTTGGCCATTTAGACTGTGACAGTGCATCCCTGTAATCCCAGCTCTGGGAAGGCTGAGACAGGAGGAGCACTACGAGTCTGAGCTGTGTGTGGAGACTCTGTACCAAATGTATAAATTTAGAAAAATAACATTATATAAGTACTATCAGTTGCAGTAAAAGTGCTTTTTTCTATTCCTCTTCATAGGAAACTACATGACTTGATTATGCTTATTGACTCAACTTCTTTCTTTCCATTTAAAATTTTTATGGTAATATAATAAAACTTTCCAAAATGTTGCAAGAATAGTGCAAAGAATTTCCTTGCATTTTCTATGCTTCCTACAGGCTCACAAACTGTTAAAATTATATCATTCCCTACGTTCTGAATATATGACATATACACACATACATACATGCTTATATTTATTTTCCAAATGAGTACTTGAGAGTAATTTGACACTATTATGTTTTTTATCTAAAAATACTTCAATGTGCAGCTAATATCTTTAATGAACCTGCATCAAAAATCTGCAGCAAGATACTGCCAAACAGAATCAAACAAATCAGTAGAAGGATCATAGGCAATGGCCATACAAGTTTATTCCAGGGATGCAAGGCTGGTTCAACATACCAAAGTTAATAAATTTAATACATTCATATAAACAGAAGTATGACAAAAATCACATGATCATCTCAACAGATGATAAAAAACCTGTTACAAAATCCAACAGTAATGCATGGTTTTAAAAAGACCTGAAGAAAGTAGGTCAGAATGACGTTATCTTTATCTGAGAAAAGCCATTTATGATAAACCTACTGCCAAAATCACATTAAATAGCTAAAGCTGAAACGTCTGCTTTTTAACATCAGGAGCAAGATAAGGCTGACACTATCATGACTCATATTAAACAAAATACTCAAAACATTATTCAGAACAATAGAGCAGGAGAACAATATAAAAAGGATATATGAGGTTAAACTATCATTATTTCCAAATGACAAGATCCTTTGCAAAGACCAAAAATAGTTCACTACAACACTAATACAATGAATAATCAAACTGAAGAATGTAGCAAGAAAAAATATCAACTTATAGAAAATATAGTTTTTATACACCAATAAGGAATCCACCAAGAAAGAAATTAGGGAATAATATCACTCATGATATTATATATTTAAGAATTACCTTATCCAAGAAATTGAAACACTGTTATAACAGAAATCATAGAACTCTGCAAAAGGAGTTTAAAGAGGGTATCATAAAATAGAAATATATCCCATGTTTCTGGATAAACAGAACCAATTTTTTTTAAAAAAAATATCTGTAGTATCAAAACATATATACATTTAATTCAATCCTCATGAAAATGGCAACATCATCACTCAAGAAGCTAGAAAATCAATTCTAAAATTTATATGTAATCAGAGGTGATCCCGACTAGCAAAAACAGCTATGGGTAAAAAGAACACAACAGTAGTCATCACGGTTCAAGATTTCAAGTAAAATTACAGACCTATAATGATTTTAAAATATTCAGCATTGTATAGACTAAAAACAGAGATAGATCAATGGAACAGATAAGAGGATGTAGAAAAAAATCCCAGGCACATCCACTCATTTGATCGTTGAAAAAGTTTCAAAAACCTTCTTAAATGAAAGATGAATTGTTTTGCAAATGGTTACACACATGCAAAAGATTGAATCTAGACCCATGTGTATTACCATGCACTGAAATCATATCAGAATAGATCAAATGCCTGAATATTAAAACACAAATATATAATCTGCTGGAAGATAAAATAGGTAAAATTCTGTAAAACAGGAAAAAGTAAAGACTTTTTAAACAGAATCACAATTACAGAAGCAATAACAACAACCACCAAAGTAAACTATATCTAATTAAAAACTTGTTCTTCAGCAGAATGAAGAAACAAGCTACAGAATGATAATAATATTTTTCCAGATACTCCTTGAGCGGAGAACTTACATCTAAAATATGTAAAGAATGCAGAAAATTAGAATGCCCTAAATAAAACACCCACCTAAAATGGGCATCCTGAAATAAATTTACACTTTTCAGAAGCACAAATAAGTCAACAAATACATTAAAATGTTCAACATTTCTAGTCATTGAAGAAATACATATTAAAACAACACTGAGATCCAGTCTTACTCCAGAAGGTATAAGTATCAGTAAGAAATCAGACAGTAACAAATAATATTGGCTACTTGGGGAAAATTAAACAATTTTAAACTATAGGATTATAAACTAGTGTAATCACTATGGAAATCACTTCAGAGTTTCTTCAAAAAACTAAGAATACAAATTCTATTCTACTCAACTATTCTTCTAGGTATCATTCTAAGAGTTAAATATATCATATTAAAATAATAAGTCAAAAATATTTGTAGAAGCCCAAATCATAACAGCTAAATTTTGGAAGGGTTGTATTTGTCCATTAACAAATAATCAGAGGATATGTGATATTTGTACACAGTGTAGTACTACTCTTCCATAAAGAAGTACAAACCTGAGTCATTTGTAGGAAAATTGAAATTACCTGAACGAAATAAAACACAGAGTTTAAATATTGCATTATGTTTCGTTTTATTTTGTTTGGCTTTCTTATATGAACACACAGTGTGTATAATTTGAATAGCAAAAAAATGAATGGATAGTAGCAATCAGGCATATAGTTCTTTTACAAATGGGAAGATGATCTGGAGATGGTATGAAGTAGGAGGGAGTGAAAAAGAAGCAAAAATGAACAAAGACGTATAATAAACATGTAGCAACACTCCATGATAAATGTAATCACTGTGTACTGCAACATATACTAGTCAAAATATTTCAGTATGCATTTCCCAGCAATGAAGGCAGTATAATCATTATTAGAAGAAAATTTAAAAATAGAAAATGTTATTTTCTTTTCAAATTCTTATCTTTTGGTATTATATTGCTTAGTAAACAAAATTGTGGCCCTCTTTATGATATTTCTACATATATATATATATATATATTTTTTTTGATTATACCCATTTTTCATATTATCCTGTTGTCTGCCATTGCAATACATAGTGCATAGTCACAAATTGTATCACTAATGTCTCTTATATTTCCTACCACAGGATCTACTCCTCAATAACATATTAATTTTATTTGCTAATAACATTTGGCCTTTTCTAATCTAGAATATTTTTTCACTCTTAAGTTTTACTCAACTTTGAATTATTTTTACCCTTATTAGTACATGTTTACAGCACATAATAATTACATTCATTCTAGGGAATTGGTACATGTCTCTAACATATTTGAATTCTATGTTTCCCCTTCCATCTACTTCCTTCTGTTTATCCTGAATTAGATGAACTTATTTATCTTATAAAGCCTTGGAAAGTCAAACATAATATATACAGATTGAAATGCTTAAAAATGCAGGAAAATAATTTTCAAGAATCTGTTTTGTTTTGGGGTTTTGTGATGATTTCTTAGGAATAGATCCAGGTTATATGCCTTTTGCAGAATGTATGACACATTTCTGATATATATAATGTCACTACTTTTTAAAATTTGATATTCAGAGTGTTTTCTATCTTCGTGTTCTATTCAAAACTGGGCTTTGTGTGGTTTATGTTCACCTGTTATTCCACAGTACTTTTGAGGATGTATTGATACATTCTTATGTATCCATCCAACTATGAAATATCATTTTCTCTAACCCCTGTTTCAAACAGAGTTTCACCTCTCTGTTGGGTATTTTAGGGCTAGCAATGAGCTATATCTTGAAAAATACAATGATTAACTTCTCTATGTCTCTTAGGACTCTTAAGCTATTGCGCTGGCAGCATAATTTGGCATTCTGTCCTTTCAAGTGTCCCTTCCATTGGTTCTCTTTATACCTTACTCAATTTTCAGTGTATTTCTCCTACTTCCCAGCCTTTTGTAAATAAATGCCTACCACATACTTTCACTTGAATGTTTTATATGCATTTTAATATTATACCCCATTTCAACACTGTCTTTATTTCTCCCATATCAGAGTAAATTATATTTCTTTGGTCCAGATAATAAAAACTTTATTTTTGTCTCCCTGGTTTCTCATGCTCCTAGTTAACCAATCAGCAAATCCCTTTGATTTTATCTTCAAAATTTATTAAAATACGACCACCTCTAATTATTCATAATGATACCACAGACCAGAGAATGAAGCCCTAACACCTGAATTGTTTTAATAGCTTGCAACTAAATTTTCTGTTTTCATTCTTGTTGTATGTGCACTTTTTCTTTACATAGTAGTCAGAATTTTTAAAAGTTATAGTGTAAATGTTATGTCACTGTTTGAAATACTCAAATACTCTCTATTTCAAACAAATAACTAGGGCTGGCCAAATAGCTCAGTGGATTAAAGTGCCTGCAAGCAGGCACAGAGGCCAGGGGTTCTATCCCCAGGACTACGTACGGTGCCGGCCCCACCCCCAGGGTGCGCTGACATGGCAATTGAGATGGGGTGTGGTTGTGCATCTCTGTAATCCCAGCTCTTGGGAGGCTGTAAACAGGCAGATCACTACAAGTCTGATCTAGTAGTGAGACCCTGAGCACCCTGTAGGCCCTTGTCTAAAATATATATAAAAAAACTAATAACTAAACTTTCTAACATTGATTTAACATGTTTAGTGAGTGAAATATGATTTTAATGCCTTTAATTTTAATTGTAATTAAAAAAATCCCTGAACTAATTTCCTTCCATCTATCATACACTCTAGTTTCCTTGGTGTGACTAGAACACACCATGCATTCTCATGTTTTAGTGTGTCTGAATTTAGTATTGTACTGATTGTTATATCTCAGATATATGATAAAGAAAACAATCAAGTTGGTAGAAAGTATGAGGCAGTAAAATATTGGAGGTTTTTATTTGCATACAATTTTGGGTAAATTAGTAATCTGTCACTGAAGACAATGTCTATTCCATATAAAAAATAAATTTAGACCTGTAAAAATGGACTTTTCTGCACATAACATATTTTAACAAATTTATTTCTCATTATAAGCATATGAACACCTGATATTAGTGCTTGATCAATACCCCTGAATCAAAGTTCCTAAGTAGACAGGATGGACTTTGGTCTGACAGCAGTGCTATCTGTCACCATTCCTTCTCATGGTTTCCTAAGAAACATACATCAAAAATAAATTAATTCTAGAGGAACTATCACTGGCTAAATTATCTTGAACACAGGTGGAGAGTCTGTCCTACTGCCTTTCAATAGCTTGGATGCACTGAAAATATTTTCACACTTGTTGCACAATTTTGACTGCAAAACTCTCCAACTTCAAAGAAGATATAATACTTCAGATCAGAAATAATAACATACCAGAGAAAAAATGTATTAAATAATAGTTTAAACTATGTTGGACATCAGGCAAAAAAGGACAATGATTGTGGAAATGGGAAAGAAATAAAATGAGTTCTAAGACTGTGTTAGTCTAACGCCTGAAAAAATTTCCAGTACATTATCCAGGAAGTAGAAACAAAGGTGGAGACCAAAGACTTCTCAAGAGGAGGACAGTCCAATGAGTTCAAAGATGGTAGAGTTATTTGATCAAGTGCCAAAGTACAGAGGGCTTATCAGAAGGAGAACACTAAAATATCTACAGACTTCTCCTTGAACAATTAGCTGAATACTGATAGCACATGACTGTGAGTAAAGTACTGAAGGTTGTGTATGGAAACTCCTACAAATCAGAAATAGTGTCCAACACTACCATCCAGAATCTAGAACCTCAGAATTCATAGGAAATGGAGGATAATACACAAGAAGATCTAGCCTCATTAGTGGGAAATAATTAGCTATAGATTAAACTCTATTATGTTCACACAAAGTCAACATTTGTACATTAGTTTGCTGCAAATGTAGCAAAACAAGACCTCCAAAAGCACTGATTAAATTGATCACAGCCCCATGAATGAGAATGGAATGAACCCGCCAAATAGGGCAAACAATTAAA
>NDGM011111072.1:0-14663 GCA_002564305.1 Octomys mimax | reverse complement strand
TGGCAAGTGCAAGGGCCTGAGTTCAATCCCTGGTTCTGCAAAACAAAACAAAACAAAACAAAACAAAAAACTAATGGAGCCTCAGCTTTCCTGGTCACCTACACCTGGGTATCTCAGGACCTCACTGTTGCCAAGGATGGCTGGGGTGCTTCTTGGGGAGCTCTGGTTCTCACCTTGAGGGTTGCCTCCTGGATCCAGGTCAGATCCCTCAGCCTGCTAGCACAGATTCTTCATCCAACTGATACAGACTTTCTTGCTCCCACCACTGACCTTTCCGCCTTTGTAGTGCACACCCATGAAACAGGCCTGCTTGAGGCCTCCAGGTGGACTTGTGGGAGGCATTGTCATGAGCTCTAGCATTTCATCTGGACTCATGCAGAATATTAGGATCCAGAGCCTCAACTGGATTCTTTGGTCTTTCATTTGTGGATAGATTTCATACACTTTCCTTATATATGATTATTTGGGTGACTATCGGAAAATAAATCTATATAATATGTGTTTGTATTGTATTGTTCCCTTTGCAAAAACCCCAAAGCACAACAGCATCTGAAGGCAGGAGCTACTGTGGAAATCGTAGAGTAAAATAAAAGTTAGTGCAATTGATACATGAATCAGATACAAAGATTGTTAGAACACTAGATTAATTATTAATTTAGTAACAGCTTTTTCTCATTAATGGCACATATAATCAAATAATGATGCATATTACAACTAATGGTATTAAATAGATGACACACAAGAAACAAACCCAATGAAAGCATTGTGCAGCTCATAAGTGACTTTTTAGATGGATTTTTTGTATTATTATTTGTAAATAGATTGTTTTCAGTCCTTTTGAGAAATAATCTAGGGAAAACCTACAATGATTTTTACTGAAATTGATACCTATTCCTCCCAGAGGTGAAATAAACAAATAAACTAAACTACTGAGAACACCCAGTATATTTTGTCAAGGTTAAATTAAAAATTGAAAAATGAGGGCTGGCCAAATAGTTCAGTGGACTAAAGCACCTGCTGAGGCAGAGCATGGCAGCCGGGGTTCAATTCCTGGCCTGCTGTGGCAGCCCCACCCCAGGGTGCACTGAGGCAGCAATTGAGACTGAGTGTGGTGGCATGCACCTGTAATCTCAGAGCTTGGCAGGCTGAAAATGAAAATCACTACGAGTTTGATCTATGCAGCGAGACCCTGTAGACCTTGTCCTAAATACATAAAAAACAAAATGAAAAATGATGCAGTTTTCTTCTTATAATTTATTCATTCAAAAAGATATCTAAAATAATGTTCTACTTGGATCATTTCTATGAATGCAATTGTCACAGAAGAGTCACAGTCACTACTCTGTCAGGCAGTTATACCTGCAACTTATTGCTGTACGATGCTCAATAACTACTGTATCTCCATTGTAGGGCATGTTCAGCAATATGTTCATATAAAAGTACTCTTCCAATTATATCCAGTATACCTTGAACACAGGTGATGAGAAGCAAAACTGAACTTGTCCTTGAAAGACAATAAAGATATGACCTTAGTATAAATTGCATTCTGGACAAGGCTTTGTGTTAACTAAAGGGGTCTTCCTTTACTCAATCACTACAAATAAAGATAAAAGAAGAGGACTTTGTCCCCTTCATTCTGCCTTTTTTCTTCCCTTAATATGCAGATAACACAAAGCAATCACTTATATTAACTTAAAAATTGTTTTTGTTCCAGTTATATATTATATTACCCCAGGCCTCCCTTTCAAATCATTTGTAAAAGTACAGTCTTAGTGCAGTGTTGAAGCATTAGTGACTTAAATCCTAGAAAGGAACAACTGTTTTTGGAGGAGGAAGTTTCTCTGGCACAATATAAAGAAGAAACTTGACAGGCAGCTCAGGTCTTGATTAAATACAGCTCAGAATCATTAGGAAATAAAACCTTTACTTGCTGAAACTCTTATGCAGAGGTGTTTCCTTCCTTAACTTACTCAGCACCTGTGATTTTCACAGTCCTGTAGTTAGGATATAATTTAATTCCTTTGAGAGCCACTAAAATCATCTTGAGGAGTTCTGTAATATTTCCTTAGAGAATGGGAAACAAATAACTAATCAGTGGGTTATAATTTTTTGTATGACTCAATTTTCATGAAGGACAATACATTTTTATTAGTTCTTAGTTTCCAATATTGACATAAGAAAATAAACAAATATAGTCATAAAACGTGAATTTTCCATGGACTTAATTTTTTAAAAGCACTCATGCATTTACTTGTTGTACAGAAAGTATTATTATGAAGTAGATATTGTGCATGTCAGACTGACACTGACACAAAACAGATTTTAACAAAACAGTATTTTCATCTGAGAATTAACGGACAATCTATCTAATGATCATCATAATGAAGACATGACCAAGGACAAAGCCAAAGACTCACATAAATACATAGGAGTGGCAATTCAGGCCATAGAGAAATGTCACTCATCAAAATACTAGGATTATCAATGCCTTAAATATTTGTTTATTTTCAGGCTTCATTACCAGTAATATATCTTGGAAAAAAAAGTGTGTTCATGTTGGTCGCCTGTATCTAAGTACTAAAATATCTGGCCATCAAAATAGTGGAATATTTAAAGAAATGAGTAATATTTACTCTTTCTTATATATCAAACTTATAAGGTCCTCAAAATCAAATAATCATGTCATGTATGTCTTTGTCTCCTTTACTACATCGCTGCAGTTTGTATAAAATGTATTGCTGCAATGCTATAGGGATGGCAATCTTTTTTTTTTTTTTTAAATTCCATTAGATGACAGAATAAACTCATCACAACAAAACAAAGAATTCAGCATTCAGGAATTCATGAAAGCACAGAGCCAGGTGATGGTGGATGTGCACTGGAAGGGACGCTCCTGGAAAATGTCAGACCAGTGGAGCAGTTCACATCTATATGGGAAGCTTGGGAGAGGTCCACGGCTAGCGGGCAGTGCAGGTAGCCATTACCACCTCCTGTTTCTCCTTTTGTTAGATGACCCGGATATTGGACAGCAGGTTTAAGCAGTGAATGGGAAGCATGGGCCAAATAACAGGATGAGGCTCCCATGGACGGCTGACCTCCACAGAGGAAGCCTAACAACCCTCAGAGGATAAGCACCACCTCCATCCCTACAGCTTCACCTGCTTACGACTGATTCTGAAAGAGAAAAATTAATCAGCCACTGAAACTTTGCAAAAATATTATGAATTTGAGACATCAACATTAAATAATTACCATCTGAGAAAGTGAGGAATTGGTAAGTTCAATAAAATAGCTATAAATAACACGTGCATAGAATGGTGAGAATCTACTCATGAGCTCTTTCTTGAAAATTTAAAAATTCTATCTAAAAGAAAAATGAGTCTTATTTGTGGTGGACAGAGTTCCAAAGATGTCCCTGTAAGGTTTCTCACACAACCTCAAGAAGAGTGTTTTGTCACGTTGAATGAAAAAAAAGACATTTTGTAGATTTACTTAGTTACTAATCACCACTTTTGAGTTCACCAAAAGAAAGGGGATCCAAGTGGCTTCCGAACAGAAGGATATATAATCTCATCGCAAGAGCCCTTTACAGGGAGAGCGTTGGACAGCTGGTGGAAAAAGACCAAGTCTGCGTGGTTTGAACGATGGGGATGATTCACTGACCTCTGTTACCTTGAATGTGTGAGGAAGTGTGGGGTGAAGGACTCCTGAAGTTGATTTGCAGACTCTCAAATAGATCCTTGACTGACAGCCATTAGGAAGCAGGTATCTAAAGTCTGTAGTCACAAGGAACTGCATTTTGCAAAGAACAAGCTTTTGAGCAGATTCTTCCTCTGAGCCCCCTGCAACAGAAAATACTAATATTCTTCATGATGTATTAATTCAGATTCACACGTGGCTGAGCCCTGGCTTTTGGCCTCATGAGACCCTAAGCAGGGAAACTAGTTATGTCAGCTGGGTCACAGACATGCAGAATTGTGGGGACAAAAAGAAGATACTGTTTGCAGTTCCTCGGTTTATGTGGTAATTTTCTGCATGGCAATAGAAAACCAACACATCTCCCCATTTCAGTTCATGTTCTATTACAGAGGTTGGTGTTTATTTTGCTAACACCTTTTCTGTGGCTACCATATCACCTGAGCCTTATATTTGCAGTAATTTACTCTGCTCTTATTAAGAAGAATAAAAACGTTTTATTAACTGCCATTCAAAAAATGTTTTAACACCTATTTCAAAATAAATCAGCAAAGAAATTTTAGAATTAGAAAATTCACCATTAATGGAGTGCTTTCCCTTAATATTCCTCTAGCTACCTGGATGAGCCATTTACAGCTATGGCATCTGGCATTGTAATTTATTTATCTCCGCTTAATTTTATAATTTCTTCAGATTACTTCTTTGTCTCATTATCTGCTTAAGAATGCCTTTGTGTTGTCTTCATTCTTCAGGAAGTTATGAGCTAAGAATTATGACTATAAATGAGTTCGCATATAAGCTGGTGGGGAGAATAAACAAAAGTCTTTCCTGCACTGTCACTGCACAGAGTATTTTAATAGTCCGGATAAAAGACGGCCAGAATTCTCAAGCACTTCTTTTCCTGACTATTGCGTTCTCTCCAGCATATTTGTACCTTTGTTCATCTCAACAACTACGTCAGAGTGCTTTCTCATGTTATTACCTCCAGTTCCAATTATTGGAGCTGCCATTAATATTTTAAAGGAAACTTTGACTTCTTTCTCCTGTGAGCAATAAACTGTAATGTGTGTACATAATTTCATTCCCTGCCAATATTTAGCAATACAGTAAGTGTATGGCTTTGTAACTAAAATCATGGAATCATATTTGATTCCACTTTATTTTATTTCCAGTGAACAATAATTACTTTGCCATGTTCCTTGAATTATTTTTCATATTTTTCTCTTACACCTTCACTTTACACTCTGTCTTCTCATAGCTGGAAATCAGGAGTTATAAAGAGCTGTGTGATACCCCGGTTTCCTCTCCTACCAGTAGGGTCTGTGTAATAGTCACTGGTGTATACTATTAAAAAACATCTTTAGGGGCTGGGAAGATAGCTCAGTGATCTCTGCCTGGCAAGTGCAAGGACCTGGGTTCAATCCCTGGTACCACGTGCTGTGCCGGGTGCACCGTGCTGTCCACTGAAACCAGGTACGGTGGATGGTGCATGCTTATAATCCCAGTGCTGGCAAGGCTGAGACTGGATGATCACTAAGAGTCTGAGCTGCGTAGCGAGATCCTATACCAAATAAATAAACAAAAAAATTTTTTAATAAAAGCATCTTTAAACTGGGCCTGGTGCAATCAATATGCCTGCAACCCCAACACTCTGAGAGGCTGAGACCAGAGAACCATGAGTTTGAGCACAGTTTGGGCAATTTGTTGATTGCCTGGATCAAAATTAAAAAAATAAAAAATAAAAAATAAAAAAAGGCTTATGATGCAGTTTATTGAAGGCACTTGGTTCATCCTCAGTACTGAAAAAATAAAAAAGCTCCTTTAATCATGTGTCTCTTCATTCATAAAACTATTTCCTACTGCTTCAATCATAATATTCAAATGTATTTTGAATATTATGTATGCAATTTAAAATGTTCTGTAATTTAGTTTGCACTGTCCTTCCAAGGTCATACAAAATGTCTTTTCTGGAACTGTGAGATAAATTGTAATTTATTCATTTTTGTGCAATGAAATCTTCTTGTGTTCATTATATGTTCATTCGGTTTGTAGGGTGTTGGTTCTCTTCTATCTCCTAGAACACTTCTTTACTCCTCAAATTAATTTCAAACTCTCATGTAAGCAATACAGTCTTTCCTAAATAGTTGAGGCATAATTTTCTACTCTAATACCCAATGTCAATGATATTTTTTGTGAACTATCTCACATTTAAAAGTTCCTTGTTAGATTTTAGGGGACACAATTCTTCATCAAGAATTTGATATAATTCTTACTATAGCTCAGTCACAAAGTAATTACGTTTATGTGAGTAATATAAACAACTGCATTTCCTTTTTCTTTTTTTTTGGCCCAGGGTTTCACTATACAACTGGGATTTCAAGTGACCGTCCTGTTTTCAGCCTCCCCAGACTGAGATTATAGGCATGTGCCACCACACCCGGTCTTGGTGGCCCACCGTGCTCTGGGGCAGGACCTGCTCGGCATGTGATGTCAGGGATCAAACTCAGGTTCCTGTGCTTGCCTAAGCAGGCACTTAGTCCACTGAGCTATCTCATCAGCCCAGAAACTACATTTCTTAAGCCTTTAAAATGGACATTTACTGCCACACATGAGGAACAGGTGATTCTACTGATTCTAACTGAGTCATAATTCATGTGCTTACATAGGCCAATTTCAGGTGTACATCCCGGGGGAACAACACTTCTCCTTCTGAGATCCTTCAGGTCAGTATTCAAGACCTGCAATATTGATGACAAGGAGAAGTGCTATTTTGTGCCTTATCTATGGGCAAACCAAAGGCTGATGTTCCAATTACACTCATTATAAATCTTCTACATCATAGCAAAGTATCAGCAGTCATACAAGATACCCTAAAGGTCTTTACTTTAAATAATGATATTTTTTTTCCTTTTCATGTTAATCATGACAGAAAATCAACAGATAGTTGCTTTAGAGAAAATAATGCCAATCTAGAATCCTGAAAGCTAATTTGTGAAACAGACAGGCATTCTATTTCCACAAATACCAAGAATAAAATATTAAATTTTAAAGAAAACTTTTCCTTAAAAGTTAATCATTGTTACTCTCCTACAATCTTGTGTGAAATTTTAAACCATCATTTTTATTGATTTTTTTTCTTCAAAATAAAAGCATGTTGGGGCCAGGGAGATGGCTCAGTGGAATAAGCGCTTCCCTGGCAAATGCAAGAGCCTGAGTTCAATCCCTGGTTCCACAAAAAAAAAAAAAAGAAAAAAAAAAGCATGTCCTTTGCTCTCACCTTGTCCCACTGACACTGTCCAGACTGACTCCTCTGAACCTGGAGGTAGAGGAGATGGACACAAGCATAGTGTCTTGAAGGATTTACAGTATACACATGCTGTAGGTTCCAATAACCATCAAAGCAGAGATGGCAGTGAGATGTGTTTAAAAAACTAGAAGTTTTGGTTTTGTATCTTATGTATCTTTTTGCTATGGTTAATATGCATTTTTTTTAACTTTTAGGTACTCATTTTTATTAATGGGTTTTCTTTTCTCTATTTTTTTAGGTTTCATTTTATGTATTTGGCAGTGGGTCGCAGCATGCAGCTCTGACTTGGACTGGTCTCCCTGTTTTCAACCTCCCCAGTGCTGGGGTTACAGGAGTGTGCCACCATGCCTGGACATGGTTGCCAGCTCAGCAAGCCCTGGGTGCAGGGCTGGCACTATATGTGGGACTGGGGATCAAACCCTGGTCCCTGAGTTTGTCAAAGCAGGAGCTTAGACTGCTAAGCTGAAGCTCTTTGTGAGGCACTGTAAATGCTCAATTTCAGGTATGGATGGCTTTTGTCACTGTGCAACCTGCAGCCCATCTTTATCTTTTGCCACCACACCCTGCTTTTGGAAATGTTACAGTGAAGCTTTCAATAGGAAATACTATTAGTTACTTATACTAACTATGTTATGTATTTTGTATGTGGCCCACAGTACTTCCTCTTCACAAAAACAGAAAATGTAGAAGGCGGGGGCACAATTTTGGCCTTGTTTGTAAAGTTAGAAAAAAAACTGAATAAAAATACTAATAAGAGGTTAAAAAAGTGAATAAAAGTATGGAGTGAGGGGAGTTTGAAGCTGGGATGTGTCTTATAGAGGGTGATTCTTCAGTAGGCTGCTTAAAACCCTCTGCCAAGCAGCATAGCTCCTGCAGAAGGCCTCTTCTTATAGCCGTAGCTCCATACTTCTTGGGAATTTCTGCCATCCTTTGGTTTCCTTCAGTGCTTTCTAAAACAGTAAGAGAGTTCTCTTTTTCATTTATTTATTGGTATAATTTAGGTATACATAAGACCATATACCTTACAGGGAATTTGTATCTGTGCACGATATATGGGAAGGGGGCAATAAAGAGGAATCAAGAGTTCTCTTTATTAAACTCAATTTTGCCATGAGCACATGTAATGTTTTGACTAATTAATAAATCCTGGGCTGACCAAATAGCGCAGCAGATTAAAATGTCTATAAGCAGGCACTTGGGCTGGGACATTCGATCTCTGGGCCGGCCGTGCAAGCCCCGGCCCTGGAGCACACAGAGATAGCAATTGAGAATGGGCGTGGTGGTTCACACCTGTAATCCCAGTGCTTGGGAGGCTGTAACCAGGTGGATTACTATGAGTCTGACCTAGTTGTGAAACCCTGAACACCCTGTAGACCCTTCCCTAAAATACAAAATAATAATAAATAATAAATAATAATAATAATATAATAATAATAAATTGTAGTAAGGGGGATCTGGGAAAGAAATCATTTTCATTAAACTCTTGAGTATGTGAATTAAACACATTGAGTGTGTGAATAATAGCCTTTCCAGTGGAAGTGAGTTTCCAGAAATCTATAGTTTTGGCCCCATGGTATTTATCCAAATAACCCAGTATCATGCAGGGAATCACAGGCAGAAAGGATTAGGATATTAAATCATCACATGATGGAGATATGTAGCTGTTATGGAAATGACCATGAGTACAAAAGCTCAGGGTTCAGCTGGTTGCTTGTGATGTTTCCCAACAGAGCATACACTGTAAATGATGAGTCCAAGCCCTGCCTAGATGACTCAGCCCATGCCTGGAAAAGCCTCCAAGCAGCTTTGAAAGGAGCTTTCTTTTTCCACACTGACAAAAAAGTAACAGTGTGATTCAGACCCTGATTGTGAAGATTGCAGTTTGGGGCTCTAATTAAATACTAAATTCTTGAAGATTAAGCCTGCTGGGAAGGACTTGACCTTACAGTGCAGGTTGGATACATGAATAAAGCTTGGCAATTTGAACGACAGCCTCTCTTGAACTTATCTTGCTGCCAGAGTTGGCCTCTCTTCACCTGTCCGTGTTCACACCTGTCCATTGTGTTACATCTTAGCCATAAGACACTGCTTTAGTTGGCAGTGATGTTCTGTGACGTGAATCACAGAGGTCTCTGGAAGTTCTTGGAGAGTGTTACCAGCAGGAGAAATTATAGACAGACATTCATATTAGGATCTTAAACATGTGTGTCTATCTCTGGTTCACTCCATGTGGCAAGTAATCCTATCCAGTTTAAGTGATGGCAGAGGTAAGAGGAATACTAAATGGATGATGGAATTTGGAAGTTACAGAAATAAGACTGTTAAAGTTAGGTTTATATATTTGTCTTTCTCTTCCAGTCTAGTAAAAGGACTGATGGTGAATAAAGTTTTACATTTCAGGTGGAAGTGAATCTTTTCTTATTACTCAAGTTATGTTTTCCAGGTCCTGGCAGTATGATAAACTCTCACCTCTTCAGACTTTGGAGTACTGCTAGCTCTTGCTGACCAGGATATACTTAACCCAGGCTCACTGCTTTTCCTTATTGCTCGCATTTCCTGAGTAGATTTTCGCTCGCATGTTCTCAGATATATTTCCAACACATCCTGTCTGTGTATGCTGTTTACTTCCTATGAAGAACTTGAATGATACAGGAACAGAACAGGCATGTATTAAAGGTTAGATGGAATTTCATCTTCTATATTTAAAATATTAATAATGTCAAGCAAAACAGATGCTATTACCTTAGAGAATGCCATCAGTGCCTAATCAAGTGACAATTCTGTCCTTATTTTGATGAGAAATTAAATAGGAAAATAAATAAATTTACCTTTTTGTCTTCTTGTGCATGCTTTAGGAAAAAAAATTACCTTTAAACCAGCATAGTGGAATGTAAATGTAAACGGCCTCAGTATTTTTGACAGGCTTACAAAAATTGGAGTTTGTTATGTTAAGAAACAGCTTGTTGGGGCTGGGGAGATGGCCCAGTAGAATAAGTGTTTGCCTGGCAAGCGCAAGGGCCTGAGTTCAATCCCCAGTACGGCAGCAAACAAACAAACAAACAAAACCAAACAGCTTGTTAAATAATTTCTATTTAATAGTCATGGATAATTATCTTCATATTCTGTATTTTTTTGCACTGCATATTTTATCATAAATAATGTAAGAAATTTTTAACAAAATAGTTAAATAATAAAATTTTAAGGAAATGAGGAATTTGCTATGACATTGCAAAATAAAAACAATTGAATTTAATTGCTAATTTGTATCACCCAATTGATATTTTCTTTATAAAACTGACTAAAAGATAAAAAAGAATACTACCAGTTAGAAACATCACCAATGAATATAGCAAGTGGTGCTTGTAGGGCAAATAATGTACTCCATATTGCAATAATTAATGACAAAGATTTACTAGTGTAATATGATAGCTATATAGATTTATACCTTTGTAAAATTAACTGTTTATTTACTATTTCGTTTTATTCTTATATTTTACCAATGTTAATGAGCACTTTTTAATTTGGATTCTCTATTTGTGGAGCATATTACACAGAAGAGTTTCAGGCACCAAACAATTTATCCACATAGCAAAATTATTTTTACTTCATGTGTTAAACATGCTTTTATATGTATGTATTTCTTAAGCCTTGAACAAGAATATTGATTAGTATAAACATTCTATGATGATGGTAGTTACATACATAAGTGATTAAACAATAATAAATAATGTTACTGTTCTCTTTGCAATTTTATGAACCTTATGTTCTTAAGTTGCATTGCAAAGCTGTACTGAACCTGCAAGTGGCTGTTATATGTAGATTTACCTCAGTGATGTAGACAAAGGGAAGTGAAGTAGATTTTCCTCAGTGAAGTAGAACAATTCCTGGAGGAATTTTTCAAAGTACTTAATAAAAAACTAAGACAAGAGCTATAGTAATACCCAATATATCTATTGATCCAGGAAGTGATATCAACATAGCACTCTCAGAGGAAAAACTATTATAAAGTCTTCTTATGTAAAGTTAGTTTATATTTTATGTGAAGCTTTCTGTGACGATGTCTCCTACGTGGAGTAGATGGTCCCAGATCTCTCCTCTTCTGCCACCCCTGCCTCCCCAGCCCATCCTCCCTCTCTGTACATTGGAAACTGCTGACATCATGGAAAGGTCAAAGACATCACCCTCATGGGCTTTGCATGCTTTTTAGACCCCAGCTTATGTTTCTGCTGAATTAGGTCAATGTCTGAGTCATATTATAAGCTATTTTTATGGTAGGGTGACCATACTCAGCAAGAAGTAAAAGAATTTCGAGTGGCATTTAAATTTGAGATAAAATGAGTAATATTACATCATTATTATTTTTCGCACAAGTCTTTCCCTTATAGTATTTGAGGCTTAGTGTTAAAAAACAACAGCGACAACAATATAGCAATTTTTAAAAAAGAGAATGAAAATATTTTAGAAAACATTATAAACAATGCAAAATCTCACTGAGAAAGATGAGAGGAATTTAACAAGGGTTGCTATATTGCATAATGTCATCTTCAATTTAGTTGCTCAGATTACCAGACATAAGCATATAAAACTGTTCAAAATTTATAAAAAATTGAAAAGGAGAGAAAAAATTAAGCATTCACTGCTCCTTTCATTAGACCAGCAGAAACCACCAGTACAACTATTCACGCCATCTTGTGTACATACATATTTCTTTTACCCTTTCTTCTTTCTTTTATTCTGTCACCTCATTCCAGTTGTTTCTTCCATTTGAAGTTTCTGTCTCTTTGATTATATCTATTGTACGTTTCCAATTTTATTTGCTCTTTCATGTTCTCACACTAGGGAGACAATACAGTGTTTACACATGCAGGCATGATTTATTTCACTTATGAGTATGGTCTCTAGTTGTATCTATTTATCTATAAAAGCTATCTTTTTCATAGCTGAGTAATAATCCATATATATATGAAAAAATGTTCAACATCTTTGGTCATTTGAGAAATGAAAATTAAAACCACTCTTAAATTCCCTCTTACCACAGAAAGATTTTCTGTCATCAAGTAGTCAACCAATAACAAATGGTGGAGAGGCTGTGTGGAAAAAGGAACACTTCTCCACTATTGATCATAGTGTAGAATGGTACAACCACTGTGGAAATCACTGTGGAGATTCCTCAAAAACCTAGAATTAGGGGCCCCATTCAACCTACTTATTTCCCTTTTGTGTATTTTTCTAGAAGAACTGAAAACATTACACCACAGTGATATATGTGCCCCCGTGTTTACAGCAGCACAATTTGTCATAGCTAACTCTTGGAAATAACCCAAATGCCCATCAAATGAGGAATGGGTAGAAAAGATTTAGTATTTTTTGTACATGAGTTTTAAAGGTTGATTTTGTGTGTGTGTGTGTGTGTGTGTGTGTGTGTTTGTGTGTGTGTATTTTTTCAAATCAAGCTTTGGTACTGTAGCAATTCCTCACTATTGTATACTAAATAGTAAACCGAATGCATTATTTATCATTTTTCTTCTTCTTCAGAGGGCTTATCATCTCTCATTTCATGTAATAATTCATATTTCACCTTGTTTAAAATTCATCACTTTTCTTCTAACATTAGCATGTAAGCACTACAATAAATGGGAGGGTTTTCCTCCATAATTCTTTGCTTTTTCCTTAGTATTTCAAAGTGTCAGGAGTGTAAGAGGCCTTGCTGAATAAAAGCTGAGCTTTTCCTATTTACATATGGATGTATATTGCATAAAAGAATTTAAAATTGTACCCTACTTATGATAAGTAACAAAGTAATGATTTATTTTACTATTATTCACATAGTACCAACTACCTGATTTATAGTAGTAAGCCAGTAGATTTTAGTACTTTTTCTTTTCCTCATTTTCTCTAACAGGTTTTATATTGAATTCCTAGCATTATCCCATGCTTAAAAGAATCATGGAAGGACATCAAAAAACAAAGACCAGTGAAAAAGGTAAATATAGCAAGCATCAATAAAATTTCTGCTTGTTTGAATTATATACATAATTAAATGCTCAGTCATAATATGACAAATGATAGAGGAAGCAAACTATATCTGCTACTTATAAATTTTACTATTCCGGGTGAAATGAAAGCATTAATTTAAATAAAGTCCTACAATATCAAGGATTTATGTAGCAATTTTTTTTTCTAGAACTGGGGATTGAACTTGCACTTGCCAGGCAAGAGCTTACTCTACTGAGACATCTCTCTGGCCCCTTGTTGCAATTGTTTGATCACTATAGAAGTGAAAAAAATCACTAATAATCATATAGAAAAGAAAAATTAAATGAGTATAAGTATCTTGATCAATCTAAAAGCAGACAAGGAAAAAGAGAGAAAATGCAGTTTAATAATAGATGTAAATAAACTATCTCTTTCATTAACATAAATGAAAAAGACCTAAATAAAATATTGACACAGAGCATCCTGCAATACATGAAGCATGCTTTTATATCATAACTTTGTTGCATATATTGTATAAAAGAAAATATTTGAATTAGAAATAGAAAAATCAAGGGATATAATTTAACTACATTAGCAGAGATTTTTGAAGAAAAATTTGACCTAAATGGATATAAGATAATATTTGCTAAAATGTAATTCCATTTATATTTTGCANTTTTGAAGAAAAATTTGACCTAAATGGATATAAGATAATATTGGCTAAAATGTAATTCCATTTATATTTTGCAATATAAAAACCCTATGACAATTGCAAATGACTTTTTAGTTCAATTTATAATCTGGAATAATTAATGATGACACATTTTGAAATCTTGAGAATGCTTCTTCTTAAACTAAACAAAAATGAATAAATAATGCCTCCCTGTATCACTGTTATTTAACATGTCACAGAAAAAAAATCTGTTCATAATAATCCCATTTGACCCATCTATTTTGATTCTGGGTATTTTCCCAGAAGAATTGAAAACATCATACCAAAATTATATATGTGCACCCATGTTTATAGCAGCATAATTTGTCATAACTAAGTCTTGGAAACAACCCAAATGCCAATCAGCTGAGGAATGAATAAAAATATGCGGGATTTTTATACAGTGGAGTACTACTCAGATACAATGATAAACCTGAGGCTTTTATAGGTAAGCGGATACTCATAAAAGAAATAAATCAGACCCACATTTGTAAACGTTATATTGTCTCACTAGTGTAACAAACTGAGTCAATAAGATCCAAAAGGTATGATAGATATTGTGACAGAGAAAGAAACTGCTCAAAAGGAAAGAACAACTGGAATGGGGGAAAGGAGAAAAAAAGAAGAGAAAAACATACCTACATAACCAAGATAGCTAAAATAATTTTTCTACTTATTTTTATTAGATTATTGAAACAAACAGTTAATACTTGTATTGTTTTATCAATTTTGAATTCCTGTATCTTGCAATCTAAGCAAATGCTTTGAAGATAGCAATATGGAATATGATAACTATTGTTAATTTCTTATTTTCCTTTTTGGAAATTTGTAGCATTCATGTTGTTTCTTTCTCTTTAAAATAAAAAAATACTGAAAATGTAAAGCACAATGTAAATTGGAAAGAAAGAAAAAAATGTTGTGGATATATTAGATATATTACATGATTATGTTCCTAGGGAAAGCAAATAAACT
>NDGM011111054.1:0-27444 GCA_002564305.1 Octomys mimax | reverse complement strand
TGGTGGTAGTAATGATGGTGATAGTGGCGATGATGCTGACAGTGGTGATGGTGATGGTCGTGATGGTGTTGGTGATAGAGGGGATGGTGATGATGGTAGTTTGGTGGTGATGGTAGTGACAGTGGTGATGGTGTTATTGATGGTGAGGGTGATGACCAAAGATAGCCACCTGTTCCTGAGTAGCTACTCTGCACCAGACAACCTTGTAGGAACAAGGACCTTCCAGTTCATCAACTGGTGACCCTTCAAAGGCAAAAGTCCTTTGAAGACTTGCTATCAGGGCTGAGACATATCTCAGAGGTAGAGAACTTGCCTGGCATATGTGAGGCCCTGAATTCCATCCCCAGCACTAAAAAACAAAGGGGGGAAAAAAAGCAGAATTGATTGCACTGTTTTGCAGGTGAAGGAGGGGGAACCCAGACAACAAAGTGGTTTTCCCTCAAAGCTAACAACAGCAGCAAGACTGAAATCCTGCTCAAGGGCACCCCTGACACCATGCTCACTCCTCTGCCCCAACTGTCTCAAAGGGACAGGTGACCCAGAGACAGAGGGAAGGAGAGGACTGCAGGCTCAGCACTTCGCTGACCAAGGCAGCAGCAGCAGCTGCAGGCAGCCTGTGGCAGGAAGCGCCCCGCGGCCTCTCTGCACTTATCTCTGCACAGCTGCTCCGCGGGCCGCAGCCGCCACCGCTTATCAGAGCATCTGTACCTCCCGGGACCCCGCCCAGCAGGCTCAGCAGAGCAGTTTCCTTTAAGTTTTCTCCCAGAGGCCCCTTCACAAGTACCAGAAAATAAAATGAGAAGCAAAATTTGAGGGGTCCTCCCAGGTAGAGCTGGCCTACAACCATCCCTATGGGGAGCCACACGAAGCACATGGCTTGTCCTCCACTATCACACTAGCTTGTGGGCTTCTGGCTGTCCTACAGAGCCCCAGCTCAAATGCCCTCCTACTAGATTTCCTGATATCTCCCCCACCCACACCTATAGTGGTCAGTACTGACAGTTCTGCATCTCACTTAATTATAATTTTTCAGTTTCATGTCCTTCTCCCTCACCAGACTGTGAACTGGAGGATAGAAACCTTCTCATGGTACAAATATAATTTACTTTGAATGCAGCCTTTTAATTTCAGATGATCACTGCTCTGTGGTCTTAGCTCACCTTTTCTAAATCAGCTTCCTCATCTGTACGAAGGGTGGAATGTGTGCATCTGTCACTAATTTCTGATGGAAATGAATAATCATTTCAAGTGCTAGAAATGAGTGACCATGTCTTGCCTGTTAGTCCCCCCATGCCACCCACCTTCTCGTGCTAAGCGCCATGCCCAGTACACTGAGACTCTCAGGGAGGATTACTTACAGGAAACCCTGAATTGGTGGAATTCAATGAAATGCTGAAGCTCCACTGGATCCACAATACTTACAAGACCAAGGAGGGATCTGATTTAGGAAGAGCTCCACTTCCCCAGTGAGGAAAGAATTCTGGGGCAGATCCAGTTGGATCCTTACCATCCCTTGCACCAGCAGCAAGACTACATTTCCCAGAACCCCTTACGGTTACGCTAGAATTACATTCAAGTTCATTACTCTTCTGTTCTGCCTTCTTCAGTAAAGCCTCTGGCCATGGATACGACTTGGCTAAGTTCCTTATCACTTTATAACAAAGACGGGCTTTTTTCCAGCTTGCGATACCTCGCTCATTTCTAAGACCTCCTCAGAATTTCCCTGATGATCCATTTTCCCTCCAGCGCTGCCGTCACAGCCATTTAAGGAATTGCCAAGAGGTTCTGGGCATTCCCTACAGCTCTCTTCTGCAGCCACACCAGGCTGGCCCTTCCTGACCCACTGTGGCAACAAGGGCATTTCCGGGCCACACGCAGACCTGCCCGACCTCGCCTGTCACCCAGCGCCAAGCCCGCTCATGCCTGTGTTTGCAGGTATTTGCTATAGCAACAGCCCCACTTCTTGGAAGCAGCTTTTGTCATCACCGATTCTGCGCCGCTCGGCGAGCCCACAGTCGGGGTAACACAATAAACACAAACGCCTTGGCTCCCAGTTCTGGACCCTGGAAGTCCAAGACGGAGGGGCAGGACCGGGTGAGGGCTTTCTCAGAGCGATAGCGTGTCACAGAACGCATCACGTGGTAAGAAGAAGGTGAGAGAGTGTCAACCTCATCTGTCAGAGGGCGCCATTCTGGCAATGAGTCCACCGATCTGTCGGGAGGGCTGTGCCTGATCACGTCGCACAGGCAGGTTGCTCCCCCAGCACTGCTGCACCAGGAACTAAGTCTCTTCCTCTTGAATTCTGGGAGACACATTCAAACATAGAAGATCATTGGCTGGGGTCTGGCCAATGGCATACGAGTGGACCCAGTGGTACTTTCCTTCCTAAAACCAGGCCCAGGCCCCTACCGGCAATGCCTCCGGCCTGCTCTCTCCTTTGCCCTCACAACTTTGTGCAGGGATTTGCAATTCAGAGAGAGTCTCATGAGGAACAGAGCCTGGCTTCCTAAGCTAATCCTGAGAGCGGTACCAATTCTTAGTGGACCCTAATACGAGTGAAATGCACATGTGTTATGGCAAGTCACTGACATCTCAGGCTACTATAGTAGCAGTGATGTTACTCGTGCTGATGGCTGCAGAAGGAACCGGGAGCAGCAGAGCTGGGTGAGGTGGTGGCACCTATGGTCCCAGCACTCCAAAAGGCCCTGGCAAGTTCCAGCCCAACCTGGGCAATTCAGTGGCTTGACAAGACTTTACTTCAAAATAAAAAATGAATAAGGGTTGGAAATGTAGCTCTGTACAAAGTCCTAGATTTAATGCCCAGACACACACACACACACACACACACACACACATACACACGTACAGTAGAGGCCTGCAAATTTCTTAAAATTAAGTGCTGTCAAGTTTATTGGCCAACGAGCAAGAAGTGAGGGTGCAGACTTAGTAGAGCAGACGGTTGGACACCTGGTATGCAGTGCTCAGCACTTCAAGGCTTTCCTGTGATCCTGGAGAGGCCAGAGCCAAGGCCTTCCTGACCATCATTCATCTGCTTTCCATGAATGAGTATTGACTGTGAGGTCACAGCCGCTGCTCCCCACAGCACCCTGGCTATATGGAGGTGCACAGCTGGCTCTTAGCTTCTGGGTCACCAGGTCACAGAGCAGGTGTGTTCCAGGTTCTTGGGTCACCAGGACATAAGGAGCCACCTCAGAATTTAGAACTCAAGGGGAGAGGGTGGAATATTCACCAATGATAGCGTGTATAATTCACCTAAAATTGGGTGCATCTAAAAAACATAAAATAAAGAAAAAGATAAGTCAAAAAGGCAGCCAGTTTGCGAGCAGATTGGAAAGGGAGGACAGCATCGGGAACTTGGAGATCTTTCTAAGGTGGGAAAAATGATGCCTCTAATCCTGAATAGTTAGAAATGGGACAGCACCAAGGTGTGAGGCTGTTGTAGCTGTGTCTAGATGTCCCCAATGCCCTCAAGCAGTCGTAGGTGGGGATCTTTCAGGGGAGGCTAGATCTAGAGTGTGTGAGGCTAGAACTGATTCATGGTACCATTCATGGTGCCGTAGGATCCAGGGCACTAGGACTGAGTGTATGAGTGCTACCTGCCCTACGTAGCCTGGCTAGGACATAAGGAGCAGAAAGCCATGGTCATTCCTTGCTTGCTTTGCTGCCTTCTGCCCACCATGAACCATTGCTCCTCTGCGATGCCCCTTGGCTACACCACCCCACATTGAAGCCAGCCAATTATGACTGAGACCTCTACAAGCCATGAGTTACATAGCCCTTCCCCTGCTTAACTTGTGGATATTGGATATTTTGTCCCAGCAAGGAGAGAATAACTAAGACAGAGGGGCTGTTGCAGTCAAGATTTATAAGGCAAACAATTTATATAGTAGTCACCCAAAGAGCGTAGTACAAATGAGTGCAGGAAATCTGTCCCCACACAAAAGACCCAAAGAGTCCTGCTGCAGGCCAGGATCCCATGGCAGTGACCTGCATGAGTCCCACTGAAGACCTAGAGCCCACAACAACGTCTCACGAAGTCCTGCTTCATGGATCTGTGCTGGGAAGGCCCAAAGGTCAGTGGTGGAAGCTAGAAAGTCTGTGCCCATGGGATGAAGGATCTGTGATAACAGGCTGGGGGATCTGCGCTGGAGCCAGGATGCTACACTCAAGGTAAGAACCAGAGCCCCCCCAGAAAGCACCACAGCATCCCAGCAACAGTGAGGCCCCACATTCCTCTGACGGTGAGAACGGCTGAGACCACATCAGGAAAGCCAGCACAACAAGGTTTTTCAGGAGGACCAACAGCACACTAGCAACACCTCTCCTATTTCTCCAGTTCTCCTTTTTATGTTGTTGGCAACAGCCCTCAGGTGGGCCTTTCACATCCAGTGCCACGCTGGTTCAGTTCACACAGTGTCATAAGTTGAGCACCAGTTGTCAACCCACCACAGAGGCAAAGGCCTAGTTAATCTTCTAAGCCAGATAAAGTGGTTTAGTACAAAGATGAGATCAAGAGCAGCCTTGCTGTTCAAGTCTCTGAACCCAAGGAAATGCTAGTAAATAGAAAGGAAGGAAAGCATACAAAGAAAGCACAAAATCAAAACCCATGGGAAGAACACAGGAGAAGGGCCTTGGACGTGGCTACCAGGACTCAGGTGCAGGCAAAGCAAACTGGTCAGAAGTTACTAAGGGGGCTGGGGAGATAGCTCAGTGGCATAAGTGCCTGCCTGGCAAGCACAAGGCCCTGAATTCAATCCCTAGTACAAAAAAAAAAAAAAGAAAGAAAGAAAAAAAGAAAAGAAAAAGAAAAAGAAGAAGTTTTTAAGGGCCTAAAGGAGATACAATGCCAAAGAAACCAAGTCTAAATTGTAAAAGTCTTTCAGTACTCAAGATTTAAAGCGCATTTACAAAATAGTTAGGACAGATATACAGCTACTTTCTCTTAACTAAAAGAGAAGAAAGATCTGTACTGATAGTGTTTGGACAGGACATCATGTCTGCGTCTTGTACTATGAATAACCACTGTGAAGACAACAATATGCGATGTATTAATTATTGTAACTGCTGTGTTGACCTATTTTGAGGCTGTCTCATTGCTATTTGTTTCTCAATAAAATTAATTTTAAAAAATTTCAAAAAGAGTAAGAAGGAGGACGCAGGAAAGGGATGAAAGGAAAGTAAAAAAGAGTAAGATGTGCTATGTACCCGTATAACCCCCCAAGAGGAGCGTAATCATTGCGTACCACAAACACGTAGTAGTAAAAAATTATCATTTTTCAAAAGTGTCATTTTAGTAAAGTTTTGGGCAAGGGAGGTTGAAAATGCCAAAAGTCAAAACTTAGCTTAGTTGACAATTTTAATGCAGACCTACAATTTTATCTTTCTCATTTTCCTGGATAAGTCCAATTTTAGGAATTTATCTTTCTTATTTCTTTTTGTTGTTGTTAATTTTATTGGGAAATGGATAGCAGTGGGACATTTTCAAAACAGGTTAGTGGGACAATTTCAATAATTGATACATTGCAGATTGTTGTCTTTGTGGTGTTATTTATAGTACAAGATGCAGACATGATGTCCTGTCCAAATACTGTTAGTAAAAATCTTTCTTCTCTTTGAATTTAGATAGATTATTTGAATTGAATATTTTCTTCCATTTATTTTCAAGATATTTATAGTTTTTAGATATGGAAATTCTTAATTTTTCTATGTTAATTTAGTTATCAGTTATTTTATTGAGTTCTTTGGTTGCTTATAATTTTATATGGCTTGACTATTCCAAGTATATTTTTGCATCAAACCAAATAATACTAAAATTACATGTTTCTTCCTAAAATGTATACTTAATATATTTTTATTGCTTAATTTCTTTGACTAGAACTTCCAGAATGTGCATAAATTTTGACAGCACCTCTATATTATTCATGAAATAGAGACATTTACATTTCCTAACTTTAAACATAGTAATTCATATTGTATACATGATTATTGCATTTAGTTCACAGTTTATATGCTATTTTTATTATACTGTTTTCCCTTCAAGATGAAAAAGAAATATGGAATTTCTTATAAATCTTTTTAGTTTATATAATTTTATGTTTTATGGAAATTGATTTGTACTATACTATACTGACAAGTCATACATCATATTACATCTACAAATTTTGAGCTACTTTTATGTCTCCAGAATATGTATTTGATTACAATGCTTGCTTTATTATTAAAATATTTGCCTAATTTTTAAAAAAGCTTTAAAGCATATTTGCAAAATACAAAAAATAAAATTAAAAAAGTTTTAAAGCACATTTGGCTCTAGAAGAAAAACTAGGAGAAAAACTTCCTGACCTTGGCTTAGGTAAAGATTTCCAAAGCGCAACACCAAAAGTAACAATCATTAAAAGAAAAAACTGATAAATTAGACTTCATCAACTTCTGCTCTTCAAAAGACTCTGTCAAGGAACTTTAAAAGACAAACCAAAGACGGAGGGAGAGAAAAATCTTTGTAAATCACACATCTGAGAAAGTACTTCCATTCAAAATATATAAAGAGCTCTCACAACTTGAAATAAGAAAACAACTCAATAACAATGTGGATAAATATTTGATATCATCAAAGAAGATGAATGGGAAGCAATCATGTGAGAAAGTGCTCAATATCACTAGTCATTAGGCAATCGAGCCGCAACTCGCTACCACCACTCACCTATCTGAATGGCTGAAATGACAAAGATTTCCAAGCACTGACAAGGAAAGAAATCTCCTCCCTGAAGCTTTCAGGTAGGATGGCAAAAGCAGTTTGGCAGATTCCCAAAGACTTAAGCCCAGGCCTACCACGTAACCGAGCAATCCTGCTGCTGGGTATCGACCCAAGAGGAGTGAAAACCTGTGTCCACACCCAAGCCTGCAAGGAATTGTCAAGGGTAGCTTTCTTCACATTTCCAAACCCCCTAAAGGAAGCAAGGTGCATGTCCTTCGAGGGGTGACGTCTCCATAAAAAAATACTACATAGCAGTAAAAAGGAGGACACTATTTCACTAGTACACAAAACAACTTAGTTTTGCCCCAAATATATTATGTTAAAAAAGTCAGGGCCCGGGAGATAGCTCAGCAGCACAAGCACGGGCCTGCAAATGCAGGGTCCTGAGTTCAATTCCAGTACTAAAAAAAGAAAGAAGTCGGACTCCAAAGGCTGTTAACCACATGATTTCAAGACAAGTTAGAGGTTGCACAGGACATAGGGGAGCAGAGGGTTTGATTACAGAGAAGGGGGTGGGGGTTCCTTAAACTGTGAAAGGAAAGTTCATTGTAGACAATAATTGATCAACCCAAAGCACACACAGGGAATTGAGCATAGCAGTACACATGTGTAATCCCAGTTCTTGGAACCCAGGATTACTGGAACCCAGGAGTTACAGACCCCACTTCAAAAGCAAAAATGCTAAGAAGCACATGGATATCCCCAGGCTCCACACGGAGTGACCCAAGACTGCATAGCTTGGGTCATAGCTTCAAGGTGGCCAAGGAGATAAATTGGAAGGGGAAGGCTGAAAGTGTGGAGTCGAGACACACAGAGAAGCACAGGTAAGGTCTTTCCCGTGGAGGTCAGGACCAGGGCAGGGGACAGTCCCCGGGCCTCCATGGCGTTAGGCTCATGGAGCAGAAGGAGAAGGTTCTGCTCACACCTAGATCCTGGTCTTCAACCTGGATAAAGCACCATCAGCACTCAGAGCTGCTCCACTTAGGGAGCAGGTGGACATCTCCTATGTGTAGCAGGAGTTAAACTGCTACTGATGGCCAGAAAGGTAGGCAACAGCCAAGATCATCCGATGTCATGAGCCCACTTCCTCTTCCGGGATGCAAGTGGAGATCACACTTCCCAGTCCAAGTGCAGACTGGTTAGGTCCTGTAGCTGAATCTTGGCTAAATAAATGTGCACAGAACCACAGATGGCAGTTCTCTGCCAGGTCATAAAAGAAGTCCCACAAACTCTCCCAAATCCATTTGGCTAGAAGCAAAGGAGAACAAGACATTGGAGCTCACAGAGAAGGACTCAGCATCCCCAAGTCCCCTGAGAGAAACACTGCCCTTGAAAGACATCAGCTCTCATCAGACAAAGTAGGCAAGAAATCAACTTCTAATGGATTAAGCTCCTGAGAGCTGGTCGTAGGGTTAGTTGTTTCAGCAGCCAATATGATTTATACCGACTGATACACATGAAGGGAGCGCTGTGAGACTGGCATGAAAGCCAGTGCCAAGGCAAGAGGCTAGGTGCCATCCCAGGGCCTTGCATGACTCCTGCAGGACATGGATGGCATGGGGATGGCCAGACACCCTGGTGAGATGTGCAGAACACTTCCATGAGGAGCTCACATGCACAGATTCTGCATGTAGAAGCTGCTTGCTCCAAGCAAGTGGCCTGCATTGACGTCTGGGTCTCAGAAAGACTTGTTTCATAAGATTCCATGCCTCATTACAGAGGACCAGGGCTGGGGGAGTCCAAGGATGTGGGGCCAAGAACAAGTGGATGACATCTTGATGGCTGGTCATAAGCCTTTCTTTGGCTGATCAAAGCCAAGATCTACAGTTTCTTGAGGAAAACCCCGTGATGCTTTGAGCCAAGGCTCAGTATGAAGGGACTATAGTGACCTGGGTCACCAGAAAGCATCTCCAGCAAAGAAACTTTGTTTCCTCTACCAGGACCCAGAACAAATCCAAAGCCCACAGGCCACAGACACTCCACGGCTCAGGCTAGATCAGTACCTTGGAGACCAGAAGCTGAGCTGCCAGCGAGGAGAGCCCATGGCTGCTGGACCCNCCCCTCCAGACAGGTGGTGCAGTGCCTGGGGTGTAGGCCTGGGCTCAAGCCCGCAGATGAGGGTGAGGTGGTCCCAGCTGGCAGGCCCAGGCAGGGCCTGCTGTTGGGGGCTTCTGGGTGAGAGCTTCCTTCTCCATATTGGAGTTGTTTACTAGTGGGAGGGCGTGAGAAGTGTGGGGAACACAGTTCTTCAGGACAGGCTGAAGCTAAGGAAATACTGCTTTCGAGAGCGACGTAAGTCATAGAACAAGCTGGAAGTGGCTCCCTATGCCAGGGCAGGAAGAGACAGCACCCCCAGGAGGGCAGACCAGAGCACCCCCTCCCTGTGTCTTGCACAGCGCTTGGCACCAAAAGGTATTCAGACTGTGACACCAAGGCTTATCGAAGACTCTGTGAGTGATTACACAACCTTTCATGTTTCCAGAGAGGGAAAGCACAGAGGCTAGATCCGTATCCACTCTCTTGAATGGCGTCCCCAGAGCCCTTGGAAGCTGAAGTCATCTCACTGACTGGCAGAGGAGGGGACAGAGCCCACGGTGGTGAGTAAGGCTGTGCTGTGGGGCAGGGCCCTTTGCCCCACAGGAAAGACACCAGGGACCAGGTCATGCTTTGCTATGTGGGAGTCTACACACTGTAGGGTTTTCAGCAACATCCCTCAGCTCTGCCTCGCAGGCCAAGGCAACCCACACACGTACAAGTTGTGATCACCAAAAATGTCTCAGACATTGGTAAGCGGCCCCTGCATGAGTAAAGTCACCCTGGTGGAAACTCACTCACATCCCTCACGAAGGCGCTGGCCTAGAATCCCACATCCCAGACTCTTGGGTCCCTGGGTGGCTCAGAGTCCAGACGATATTACGTTTTATGAAAGAGAATGCGCTGTGTTCCAGCGGACGCCCTGGGCCCACAGCGAGTAGAATCAATGAAAACTACAAACAGTCCCAGCAGTTCAAGTCACGCTTTGCTATAAACTCTCAGTGAGTTGATGTGGAAGCCTTTGGATTTCAGAATGACACTGAGTCCATGAGCAAACTGCCACCCAGAGAGGCTGAGGGACACACGGCAGTCACCCGAGTGCCGCAGGGCCAGGTCACTGGGTGGGGTGAAGGCTTTGCCCAGGCCTTGTCCTGCCTCTCTCACCTGCCTGACTCACGCCGGTGGAAGCAGGACCAGAGACAGGACCGTGGGCCCTCAGTGTGTCCTCAGTGCCCCCTGGCTCTGGCCAGCTTCCCTCTGGACCCTTTGATGCCACTGATCCTGCTCAGTCCATTTCTGGTTGCCTTCGTGTGTGTGTGTGTGTGTGTGTGTGTGTGTGTGTGTGTGTATGTCCACCCTCCCCAAAGCCAACCCAGACCCTGGCAGTCAGTGGGAGGCCCACGGGTGTAGGAAGCAAGAGGACACAGAGCGTGAGACCAGCTTTCCCACAGCCAGGTCAGGGTGACCTGGAGCTTCCCACGCGGGCCTAAGCAGTGCAAGGGCCCAGCTTCTTCCCAGAGCAGCTTAGGACCCCCCATCCCAACCTGATGGTGAGACCCCGCTTCTGCAACCCATTCTTCAGGGTCGCCTCTGTTTACTTAAATATTTGTTCCAAAAAGCAAGCTGTGAAATCCATCAACCCGACTGACACTGGGGACACAGATTTGCCTCCAGCTCAGAAAGCAAGTCCTCAGCCTCTGCAATGGGGACCAATGGGAGGACCGGAGGATCTGTGGGGTGCGGGCACCCATGCTATCTGGCCATCTGGGGGCCCCCACTTTTCTCACTGCTGTGGAGGCAGGGGAGATTTTTTTCCAGAGCTTGGTGGAGCTCCATATGGTGGAGATCAAAGGTGTTGCTGGGTGCATGGTTCTGCTTTATTTCCAAGCACTGCTGTTAATTAGAAAACAAGATCAGAGGCAGTATTAAAATCCAATTAAATTGATATGAACAGATTGCCAAGTGATGTTCACTAATGTATAATTGAGCACCATGCAAATTTCGGTGGCTGGCTTTTGTCTTTCCCCCCACACTCCGGAATGAGTGATGAGGCCATGAAGTTTTCCTTCGTTGTAAGAAAAGAAAACAAACAAGTTAATGCATTGATCTAGGGGGTATTGCCCCAGTGATTGATGAAAATGGGAGAGGAACAGCAAAGTGTGGCTTGTGGAGGGGCGGCCAGGCTCCACTCCACCGCTCGCTTCCCTCCCTTCGGCTCCACATCCGTTTCTTATGCGGGTGGCAGGCCTCGTTTGCTGTTGACATTCCGTTGTTAATGATCCAGGAAAAGTTTCTCTGGATTTCAAGGATGGATTGAAAGCAAATTTTGGAAGTCTGAGGATGAACACATCCGATTAAAAAAAATTATTCTATGTGCAGCAAGGGTGTGCTTTCAATTGTTCTGCCATTGTGTTGCAGAAAAGGCATGTGCCCCGATTTAGGGACAGGAACAGACCCCCGCCCCCACCCCGCCCCCAGGATGCAGGATCTGGGGTTCAGGAAGATGAGAAGAGACTCATTTTACCCATAGAGGTCAGATCACTGCTTCCTGAACATAAGTGGTGAGATAGGCACGCAGCAGGAGCTGCTGCCGACGCGGACTCTGCTCTAAGGATTCGGCAGGTCTGGAACACGTCGTCAGTGTCAGGGCTTAGAAAGAAAATGCGCCACCAAGGAATCGTGGGAAGACAGCCACTGTGGACGGCAGCGTCTACTATTCATGACACACTTGTAGCACCTGGGGGTTTACCTCCCTTCTTGTGCTCCCTGCAAAGGAAATCTAACCAACCCCCTCACAGAATTGCAGTGAGTGTGGAAGACCGAAGCACCATGAGCAGGAGCCCTGCCCTGGACTGAAGGCCCCAGGAGAATGAGCAGGAAGCATCGCAGGAGGCCACGAAGGCGGGCAGCTTCTCAGTGATCCTTGCGGTCTCTTCCCAATCAGAAGCCCTGACTGCGTCCATGGCACCTGCTTTCTCAGCACGCAGCTCATGCACTGATGACCCCACTTTCCAGAAGGATCCCTACCACTCTAGGCCAGTTGGGGTGACGCCTACCTTATGCTAATGATGAACTTAGTATAGACATACGACCCAATTCTGGCCAATGAGATGAGACAAAAGGAATCTCCCTGGGACTGCTGGGAGTAGCTTTTCTGGGTGATGAGAAGAGGCTCATGGGAAATAAGAGTCACTGCCGCTGCCCTCTTGTTAGCCTGTGGGCAAAACCTGCAGATGAATCAGGACCCAGAGAATCGCAGAGCACAAGAAGCAAGCTCTCCTCTGCCTCCCTCACGCTCAGCCCCTGAGCCCAGACGCCTGTGGCCTTACTCTGATGCAGCCATAGAGTGTTCCCTAACAGAGCTATGTGCGCACTTCTGGGTTCATTGGAGCTGTGGTGAACGGGCTTGGGGGTGTTTGGCCGGGGGGTTCGCTGGCAGCTTTCAGGGTGAGGCCTCCTAGAGAGACTGAGAACAGGAGCCAGCCTGGAGCAGCCTTTCTGCTCATTTTTGCAGAAAGGGGAAAGCAAAGATGCTGGTTTTCTGTTCGTTTGTTTGAAGTCAGTTTTATTCAGATGTAATTCCCACCTCGCATAGTCCGTGCATTTAATTCGTGGTCTTCACTGTGCTCAGAGTTGTGCCTCTTTATCAAGAGTCTTGAGTATCACTTCAAAGCGTTGCCTGCAAAAGCTAAATTATAGATTGCATCAGGAAGTAGAGCAAACGCTTGCTTAGGTGATCACAGAAGGTGCTGTATGTCCATATCTGCTGTTATATATACATATTTTTTACATTTTATTTTCAGATCCCTTTTGTGTGGTTCTGTTTTTATTCCCCAAATAATAACTGTTTGTTCCTCATCATTTTCCCAACTTCTGTCAAGGCACTAAGTAAAATTCCTGATGAGAGCAAACATTCAAGTATACAGGCCTTAGAAGAAACGTGTTACTATACACCTAAGATTTCACAGAAAACAATAAACATTGCTGTTTAATACCACTTTGTTGAACGTGTTTGTCATAGACTACTACATTGGCTTTGGTTCTAACATTGTGTATGAAGCATACATCTTGTCCCAAGCCCCGAATAAGACCCAGTGCAGGTGAGCTTGCTCACAGCGAGGTCCCTCACCTAGGTGACACTGTCTAGATAGTGCTATTAAGTTGAAATAACATTTAATTGGTGAGCAGCTCAATTTCATACCATTGTATGGAACTTGGGAGCAATTTACATTGGGGGCCAAATGTTCTGTGAGCCCTCAGAGTTTCTCCAGGCTCATTTAAATGAGGACTCTGTACATAATAGATGGGTAAATATAATTATTAGCATTTAAAAGGAAACTTCACTTACCAAGAGCAATACAGTTGACTTCCACTTCCAGACATCAAGTGGGGGCATGGTGATCTTCACAGAAGGCAAGCAGGTGACATTGGTCTAGTGGCCCAATTTAGTGTTTTCCAAACAATATCTCCTTGAAGCAAGGGGGCTGTGGTGGATTGCCAAATGGCGGTCAACTTGCAGTGCCCAGCTGAATGAACCAGGCGGGCAGGTCGCCGGGCTTCTCTGGGCCTTGGACCCCCAGGAGACAAAGTATCAGCAGCGTGTGATCCAGCTACCAAAGGTGAGAGCTTCTCTCTCGTCAACTGGCTATTCCCATAGTGTTTTGGCAAGGCCGGCTTAGGGCCAACTCAACACATCACGTGTGAGATCCTAGCAGCTCTCCTCCTGCTGGGGCATGGTCTGATGTCTCTGGCCAGGCCCACCAAGAGGCTTGGCAGGGTGGCTGCACCGAGAGGGGTGCCTGATGCGAAATGCAAAGCAGAGGTACAGGATCAAAAGGAAGGTAAAACACGCCCTGCAAGGCCCAAAATACAGGAGGCTGGCTCACTGCTGCTCCCTGCTCAGCTCCTCCTTGCTCTCTCCCTATCTCTCTGTGGTGTCCTGCTTACTGCACTTTGTCACTCTAAGAGGAGACAATTTTAAATTCTAAATTATAGGGCTGGCCAAATAGCTCAGCATATTAAAGCACCTGCAAGCAGGTGCAGGGGCCAGGGGTTCAATCCCCAGGCCTGCCGTGCCAGTCCCGCCCCCAGGGCACACTGAGATGGAAATTGAGACTGGGTATGGTGGTGCGCACCTGTAATCCCAGCTCTATGGAGGCTGTAAACAGGCAGATCACTATGAGTCCAATCTAGTAGTGAGACCCTAAACAACCTGTAGGCCCTTCCCTAAAAAAATACAATAAATAAATAAATAAATTCTAAATTATTAGCATAGGTCTTACATACTATAGATGAAATGCTAGTGCAAGAGCATTTGATACAGTGACACAACTGACGTTCACAGCTGGTGCATGCTCGCAGAGCCGAGCATGGCCCACAGCCGGGATCTGCCCTGAGAAAGGTGTCCCAGGCCATTTCATGCTGTGAGCATCAAAGAGAACACTTGCACACACCAAATGGAGGAGCTGGTGTACACTGCTACACAGCGTCTACACCTGGGCTACGGGAAGCAAGACAGAGGAGAAGCCAAACCAAAGACGAAATGAAGCAGTGGAGAGACCTGGTAAACACAAGAAGGACAAGGCTGCGGTGGACACCTGCAGCACACTGTTTACACTTGATGGGTTCCATAAGTTGAGATGCTCTCTAAAGTCACGCTAAAAGGACTAAGAGGCCAAGCACAGAAACCAGCAACAGAATGCTCCGTGGTCCCAGCCGGCAGCCAGCACTGTCATAGTCGTGCATGCTGTACTTTTACACCGCTGGCAGGGCAGTGGGTTATTTACATCAACATCAGCACAAAGGCAATGAGGGGCTGGGCCGCAACCTCACATCTCTGATATCGCTGGTGACGTGACATTTTCAGCTTTCACAGGGAGCTGCCATTGTGCTGCAGAACCAGATCCTGGGCGAGGCCCGGGGTGCCCTTGAAAACAGCCTTGGACTCGGAGCTGCTGCCCTGCTGTCCCCATCAGCCATGCCACGCACCTGAGACCTGGGCTCCCCAGAGCCCCCAGGAGCCTCCCAAGCCAATGACAGCTCAGTCTGCTCCAGACCAAACCTCTGGGGCCTTAAAATCCACATTCCTCCAGATGTTTGATTGTTTCCAACACTGGAGCTAAGTTCCTTCATACCCAGCCTCATTCTAAACAAGTTTTTAAATGTATTTACCAAAATACACTCCATGATAAAGATAAAGAAATGGTTCAATGTGAGGGACATCATGGACACCTACAGCATTCCTCTTCCCCCTACTAGATGATGTCTAAAGCCATTTTATCTTCAATAACAAATAATAACAAGTTTTTGTTGAGCAGGGATGGTGCCTAATGACTGCATAATAGCTAGGGAAACCCCACAGAGTCATTGTGCAGGTGATAACACCTCACACCTTCCAATGGACACATCTACTGTGAGCTACACAGCTAGCAGCGCTTGGGACCTTTCGCAGTTTATGCTCTGCCCCTTCAGTCTACAGAGCCTTCTTAGGCACTTATCTGATCTCTACACAAGAGTGCAGTGTCAGCTGTTCTAGCCCCTCTTGGCTCAGGGAACCTTGCATGTCACCCTGACTCACCCGGGTGGCATGCGAGACACAGGAGGGGCTCCCACCAGGGTTTCCTGTCACTTGTTTATTTGAGCCACTCGAGGGGGACTCTGCTCCTGGCAGCGTCCTGCACTGGAGAGCCCAGCCAGGACCTCAGCTGTGCCCCTGCAGACAATGGGACCTGGTGGGTGTCCGGGTCACTCCTGAGAGTACTGAAAGGTACCTGTGCACCTTCAAGCTCCCACAGCCCAGAGCTACTCCTCTTCCTCCATAACCAAGATCGCCATGGAGACGTCCCCAGAAGTAAGTCCCAGAGCGAGCGCTGCTGGCATTTAGCGAGTGTGTGCAAATCCTACACAGGTTGTATTTGGGGGATGAAGACACACCGTTGTCTCTGGGTGTCAACCCCCAGTGGTTCCCGAGCCTCCACCCAGGATACCACGTCCTCGGCCACTCCAGGCCCTTCTGTTTGCATAGGAGCCACATGCATCCTCCTGCATGCCCCAAGCCATCTCCAAATGGCTTATGAGGCCCCGTATGACATAATGCTATGTAAGTAATTACTACACTGTGTTGTTCAACGAATGGTAACATAAAGGATCCACATGTGTTCAATACAGGTGCAAAAGTTTTTGAAGTATTATTGATACAAGGTTGAATTACAGGATTCAACACCCACAGATATGGAGGTCGGAGGATGGAGGCCTCGAGTCACCAGTGTGAGACCCTCTCTGTCCAGTGACCTCGGGGAGAGCCCAGGCAGAGCTGCCCCGAGCCTCTGCAGGCTACAGCCCCTGCTTCACAGCAGACCCAGCCAGGGGCCCAGGAGGGCTCATTTCTCTGCCGCCGGAAAGACATTCTGCCACATTCTGGGGCTGCAAAGTGTCTGCAGGCACCCGGAGCCGGCAGGGGTGAGGTCAGGCAGGGCCAGAGCCCATGGCACTCAGCAGACCCTGCGAACTGGCTGTTGAGGTCTGAGGCTCACAAGGCAAAGCCGCACATCACCTTAGGCCACTTTGGGTGGGTGGGTGCAGTGAACCGTGCCCTGAGCTAGACTGCCATCCTTTTTAAAAAGACAAATGCTATTTTCACACAGGGTGTTGCTGAGTCAGTAAGCTGCCCAGCCTAGGCCCAGGCATGGAGTCGTCCTGCCTCAGCCTCCCTAGTGCTGGGGTCACGGGTCTGTGCAGCATATCCTACCACAGCCCACATGCCTGTTCTTGTTCCATGCCACAGTTACCAGAACTTAAGCAAGCCCAACCCCATAGAGCTCCCCAGCCACTAAAAGGGGAGCTCAGATGTGACCCACGGCCGTCTTAGCCGGATATAGGGCCTCTCACGGCACACCGCCATGTCCTCCGGGCCGTGTCCATAGCCTGGGCCTGGTCCCAGGTCATGTCTCATACCCATAACCCCTGGGCCTGCAGCCTTGGGTCAGCAGGAACACCCCCACCTTGCAGGTGAGCAAACTGCCTGGATGGACACCCAGCCTCTCCATGGTCCTGGCTGGGAGGCTGCGGACCCCTGCTACCGGCTTCTCAAAGCCACTGCTCCTCAATACCACAGCGCCATGAGGCGCCTCAGAGCCACCCCTGAGCCGCTAAACAGTTGGCTGTTTGTGTGGGCTGGAAAATCAGTGCCTTACCTTTCCATGGGTCCACTCAGTGCCACACTGCTGGGTGCAGCACAGACCAGCAGGTACTGGGTAAGATTCATCGCAAGTGCTGCCTGGTGTCTCACAGGTTGTAAAGGGCCTTCTCAGCCACACGCGGTGCCACTGCATGCGCGCAGTCCAGCACTCTGGGAGGCTGAGGCAGGCAAATATGAATCTGAGCCCAGCCTGGGGCTCGGCCTGCAGCTCAGTGCAGAAGATGGCCCTGGGCTCAACTCACAGCACCACAAAAAATAAATAAATATCTTAACTACTTTGAAACTGTCTCAGTGCTATTCGTTTCTCAATAAAATTAATGAAAAAAATAAAGCAAGCTAAAAGTAAAAATAAATAAATAAATAAAGTACAGTGCTTGAGAAAGCCATATAGTCCTTCCCTCAGCTCGATTGGCACAGACCCGCCCAGCATGTGACAGAAGTCTCTATCTCTGTTAGGAAGAACGTCCCACCCGTGGCTGCTACAGTCCCTGTAGGACCGTGCTCCATTTGCCCACAACCTTATGAAGTCATGGTCCTGGCTCACCTCAAACATGAGAAACTGAGGCTTCCAGGGACACAGGCCTACACAGTGGCTGCAGCTGAGCTGGCTGAGGGCTTGTGCAGAGCGGTGTGTGGAAAAAGAACGCATGTGCCCACCTGCCGCCTCCCTCCTCTGGCAGAAAAGGCGGCATAGGTCAAGTTCAAAACACCTGGCATGGTGGCCCAGGCCTACGGTCCCAGCATTCTGGAGGCTGAGGCAGGAGGATCGCTGCGAGCTCATGACCAGCCCGGTTAGCTAGTAAGCTCAAGGCCAGCCTCAATGGCACAGTGAGTCCCTGGCTCAAAAAGAAACAAAAATATAAATAAGTTCATAAATAAATAAATGAAACATCACAGGATGCCAGGGCAAAAAGGTCCAGTGAAGGACTCTTCACCGTACCAAAAGGACTATGTCTGCCCTTGCAGCGGAGCTTCTGCCCTTCGCTGACCCCAGACATACCCCAGAGGGCAGATGTGAGGCCAAGAAGTCCCCCTGCCACAGAGGACACGTCGAGGAGGTCTCAGCCAGACCCCGCCCTTGGGCCTTGGGCTCCTAGCCTGTAGAACCATGAGCCACTAAGTCCCAGCTAGTTCCGAGGACCCAGCCTCAAGTGTTCTGGTATAAGCAGACTGACGGGACTCAAACTGGAAGCCATCCTTCCTCTCCGGATTTCGTCTCCCTCTGATAAAGAAAAGGTTCAAGTTTATGACTCATCCTTAAACTCTGCTTCCTGGCCCTGTTTCCCAGCACCCCTGACTCTGGACATCTTCCTACCCTCTTTCTAAACAAAATGTCCCCTCTTTCATGCCTGCCAGACCTGACCCACGTTTCCTGCTCTGTGTCCAGGCTGGCACTGTGTGCTCCAAGCAAGCCACGCCTTCCTGCCTGACCCCCTCTCCTCCTGGAAGCCCTCTTGGGTTCTCAAGGGCATCAGCTGCAGGCTGCTGTGCAGAGATCCGGGATGGTTATCACCATCTGGGTCACCCAGGAAGCTCCAAGCTTGTGGTATTGAGCCTCCGTCCAGCTGCACAATGCTGAAGCCCTTCCTGCCTCCAGGAGGACTTCTCACTTGCCACACCTGTCGCACTCCTGGCTCATGGTCATCTCTAAACATGGGTCAGTTTCTCTTGGTCAGTGTCCATGCTTTAAGAGTCTAAAATCAAGCCAGGGCTTGGGAGTGGGCTCAGCACATAAGCACCTGCCTGGCAAGTGCAAGGTCCTGAGTTTGAACCCTGGTACCAAGATAAAATAAAATAAAATAAAACCAGTCCCCTCAAAGATCAGAAGCAATCCATAGAGTCAGAAGCCCCAGGACCTGCATGAGGTTCCTGGGTTCCATCCGGCGCCCATAGCAGAGTCCTGCTCACAGACTATCTGACCAGGAGCTGGGCGTAAGGCGAGAGACAACATGAGCCCCCTCGCCCACAATGCAGAGCCCACCTTCCTGTCAGGGCGCCACCACTAGGCAAGTGACCAAGAGACCTGGATACACAGTTACGAGACAAAAACACGTGAAAACAGATATCCATCAATGGGAGAAGGAAATGCCATGCTGGAATACTATGTAGCCATAAAAGGAACCTGGCGTACAACTCACAGCACTGAGAGGGCAAGAAGTTGTAAGGAAGATCATACAGTATGACTGCCTCTACCAGAAGTTCCAGGAGGGGAACATCTAATTTGCGATGGTTGAGACCAAGCAGCAGGGCTGGCGGGGAAGATCCGATGGTGAGGAGGAGCACACAGGCGCGGCGCGGGGTGTGGCAGTGCTTGTTTTGTCTCCGTAGAGCCTTCTCTGAAGTTTGGAGGCTGTACAGAGGTGCCTCGGTCCGCAAACTTGGTTTGTTTCACAATTCGGGGCAAGATGGCCTTGGTTGGGTTTGTCACCTGAGGTGGAATTCAAGAACAAAAGTGAATTTTGCCAAATGTTTCTGTTTGAGAACCAAATTGTTTGAATGAAAACAACCGTGAACCGAGGCGTGACTGATGCGTTTTTTCATAACTCATCAATCTGTGATGAGTTATGAAAAAAACCTTGAAGATCACGTGGCTGCCATTATACTCAGAAGCACATGCTACACACGGTGCCCACGAGCAGGGCCCGGGCCCCACGGCCTCACTGACCAGCTTTAGAGGCATCCAGAACGTGGCGTCCTCAGCTGTCCTCCTGCCACGGGTACTTCCAACTGACAGGTGGCCGAAGCTGAGTACCCGTCTCAGGATAAGGCTTTGTCTGCTGAAGATAAAACACATAGGATGACAAGGAAACCCACTGTTCTGAAAGTTATCAAATATTAAAAACATACTTGTGACCTAGAAATGCACATGCCTCTTTATTAACACATTAAATAACAAGCCAACCAGAGGACCTAATAACTACCATAATTTCAAAGTCGTTGGAAGCAGAAGAGGCATTTTCAGAATCCTGGAGCAGCCACAGAAGAAGAGGGACTCCCAGGGGCTCCTTGGAGACCACAGCCAGCCACTGGGACCAGCAGGTACACAGGACACAAGCACCGCGCCTTCCTCCGGGGTACCCCCGCATCCCTAACGACTGGACCTCTCCGTCAGTTTCATTCCTCAGGGATCTAAGATTCGTCCTTGTCTCCATATGCAGTGGGGCTCGGGGCAGATGCCAGTGGCTGTTACTCTACACCTGTGGGAAGCTCAGATTCACACCTGGCCAGTGCTCTGCCCTTCAGGTGAGCATGTAAAGCAACAGCACAAGGCGTGTTCAGAGTCTCCCATTGAGACAGAGATTGGGGGCCTGACGGTTAGCTCAGTTGTTTAAGCGCCTGCTTATGCAAGTGCAGGCAGGCGCAGGATACCACGGTTCAATCCCCAGCTCCACCTACCTTACCAGACCTGCCCTTAAGGCAGCCTGAGCCAGTCAAAAAAATCCTTCTAAGACAGGAACTGCTGTGACCCCCCAGGTTGGGTGGCAGAGGCAGGATGCAGTGTGTACCCTGAGTAGTATGCAGAAGCATGCATACAGCATGCACATATAAGCACACACATGCACATGCATGCATACATAAGCACACACATGCACTCATCATGTCCATGCCCTTCGCACGCCATGCACACACATGCACATGCCATGCACGTGTCATGCACATGCCATGCCCATATACATGCCCACACACATGCACATGGCACACACTGGCACGGCCCTGCTGCACACAAGGGCCCTGCAGGAGCAGCAGCTCCTCGCCCCCGCAGCCCTACTGGCCCTGAGCCCGGAATGCGGGCAACCCAGGGCGGTCAGCAGCGCCACCACAGCTGGCGGCTGGCAGTCAGGGCCGCCCGCTGAGCCCGGGGCCTCTGCCCACATTAACTCCCCGCCGGGGTAATTCTTCTCCAGCCTTTTTTCCGGCCACCAAGTGGGCCTGCCACCACACTGCTGTTTTTCATCTTGTTAATTGAGTCATTTATTTCGTTAAAAGGTGAAACTTTATCAGGGTTTGTGTGCCAACTGTGAGAAAGTGTATTTAATGATACATCAAATGGCTGCGGCTTTGGGGGCCTCTCAATTTAGAGGCGGTGCAGCTAGGGGTCGAAGCTAGGGGTGGGATGGGGGCAGGATGGAACCCAGCCCAAGCAATTAGATTAGGTTGATTAAAAGAAAGCCCCCAAGTTCCTTCACGGGTCACAGCACCTAGAGGTGCGCCCAGGAACGTGTTCCTCCGTCCAAAACAATGCCTGTGATCAGAGGCACACCATGGGGTTTGTGTCCTGCTCGCTTCTGTGCTCAAGACCTGTGCGGCTCTCACATCTGCACCCCAAGAGTCCTGCTTAGTTTGGGCTCCCTGGCAACTGTCTCCCTATGCCTCAGCTGAGGATGCCCACTCCTCTTAGGCTCTACCCACTCCTGTTAGGCCCCACCCCTTCCTCTTGATGACTCCAACCACCCTTCACATTAAGGCAGCCAATCTCTTCCAAAGCCCAGAGTTCCCCAGGTCCTTCCCCTCCCCTCTTCCCCTGCCAAAGCTGAAGTCCCCAGGTAGAGGTCCAAGACCTTCCTGACAGACCCTTATGCTACTGCACCTCACTCTGCTGTCCCAGGAGAGCCCGTGGTGGTATCTGGTGGCTGAGCACCGGCCCTCAGTCTCACAGATGTGAATGCAAGCAGCCACCAGGGCGCAACTGTGTCAGCAGTCCACACCAGAGCCCTGTCCCCAGCACCTGAGAAGGGGATGTTAGCAGGAGGATGCGTCCCAGGGCTCATGGTGTCCTGTGGAGTGTGCACCACCAGACACACAACACTGCACCCGTCCTAGGCTATGGCAAGGAGCTGAAAGGTGGCCACATGGTCTCCCTTCTAGGATGACAAGGGCAGGCCACTATCACAGGGGCCACGCAGCAAGCTCCCAGCCCTACAATTTCCCAGAACCAGTATAAGGGATGGGCAGGGTCTTCAACAAACACCACCCCCCTCCACAGCCCTGCTTCTGTCTGTGAGTCTTGGTGACTTCCGAAACATTCCTGGACATATTGGGGGGGTCCTTTCAAAAGGACTAGAGAGATTAGACCCAGGAAGATCCCAAACTAAGGGACCATAGTGGCCACTGTTGCATGCTGTATGTATGCAGTACGATCACAAAATACAGTTTAAATTTTTTAACATATATTACAGTGAAAGTCACATTGCCCTGAGCCCTTTCAAAACCCTCCCCCTCTCTTTGAGCACACTTGTCCCATTGTCCTGGCTACTTTCTAGAGCAGTTCTGTAAGTCCTCTTTCACAAGGGTCTCTAGTTAGGCTGTCATGGCTCCCTGGGTATCCTGAATTGATTCAAAACATTTCCCCTTCATGGTCACACAGTGGCAGGCTCAGTGAATAAGGCAGATACAGGTGCTCTGTCATGCTTTATGAACTGGCCTTTCCACTGGACGGCACCCAACAGCAGCAGTCGCTGTGATTTTTAATCTCCCCTCATAAAGACAAGGAGGGGTTGGCACCATGTGCGCAATGGACTGCGTGCTGCCATGTTGTTCTACCTCTCGGGTCTGTGGTTCACCCCATCCTGTGTCCCACTGGTAGGTTCCTCTGACACCGAAGCACATGTCTCCTTTTTCCCTTCCTCCCTCGTCACTGCCTGGGTGGAACTTGGGCCCCTGGTCCCCAGTGCACATATGCTAAGGAAAAGAAGGATGGGTGGGGACTTCTCACATCTCACAACCCCTCCAGAATGGTGGAAGGCTTTCTCCTTGTCCCCATTAATGACCTTCCCAGCCACTCATAGGACCTAGCTCCCGAAGCCACATGACCAGGCATGTGGCCTCTCAGAACCCCAGCTGAAGTCTCCTCTCTTGTTCACTTCCAGGGGAAGCAGAGGGCGGCCACTGTTGGATGAGGACCCATCAGGTGACATTTGTTGAATCATAAAATTACCCCAAACCAAATAGATAGCAGTGTTGATCAGGTTCCCATCCTTGTCACAGAAATAAATCAACCGAGGACAGAAGGCTGGTTCTGGTTCATAAGTTCAGAGGTCTCAGTGGCAGGTGACTTGGCCCTGTACTTTGCACCTGGACATGCAGGTGTCTGGGGTGTCACATGGTATTGTCCAAAGTGCTAGAGGAGGATCCTGGGCCTCTGTTCTGTCCTGAGGATACTGTCAGTGCATTTTGTCCCACCTGACCCAGGATTCTGTCATCTCAGAGCCTTCTCTTACAGCTGTCAGGACCCATATGCTAGGTAAAGTCCCAGCTGAGGCTCTGGGCTCACCACTGTACCATGCCCCAGCCCGATCCCTCCTCAGCTCCAAGGCTATGGAGAGTTGTCTGTTCAAAGACAACCCTCCCAGGGATCTCTGAGCTCACTCACACACCCCAAAGCTTCCTGTGAGGGCAGAGGCTGGGGCCCTGGAACCCTCAGATGTCACAGGAAGACTCAGAGTCCCGGTTTCACAAAGCACATTCTCTGGCATTTCCCAAGATGCCTGGCACTTGCACAGGGGAGCTCCTCATGGAAGTCTAGACTGCTGCCTCCGCTTAGGTGGAGGTGCCTCCACAGTGACTGCAGTGCCACCCTTGTGGGTCCCTTACTGCCCCTGCTCTGGGTCCTCACAGCTTCTGGCTCACCTGCCTGTTGAGCTCTTGTTCTTGTGTCTGTCTGTCTGTCTGTCTGTCTGAGTGCTTGTCTTTTCCAGAATTCTGGGGCTCTTTGGGGCCCAGATGGGACCCATTCCCAAGTCATCCTTGTGCCCCTCCCCACTGCCTGCCTCGGACATGCAGGGCCTCTTACACCATTAGGCTAGATCAACAAGCAAGGCCCACATGTTCTTGGCATTGGCAACATGACGGTGCTCAGATAGGCAGAGAAGATAAATGCGGACATTGTGGTCTCGCTGGTAGGAGCCACAGGACAAGCTGCAACCCTTCATTTTCCAGAAGCAGCCAGAAGCCCTGGTGGGAAGATTTGTGCCTGTGATCTTAAAAGAAGGTGGTGGCATGGTGAGAGACATGGCTAGAATGAGGCCTGGGCCCATTCCACCTCCTTGCTCAAAGGCAGAAGGCAAAGGACCCAGGGCAGGGCACATGTCACAGACCAGAGGCTATATCTCTTGGGAATGTAGATTCTGCAGGTGACTGGTAGCCCTGGGTCCCTGTGGACACGTGTGGGAGGGAAGGGTGGGCCACACCTTCAGAAGGACTTGCAAGACCCCAAGCGTCATGACGGGTGCTGACCCTTCGCTGCATAAGGGAGATCCTCAGGGGCCCCACTAAAGTGTTAGCTCTGAGTCCCCAAAGCACCAGGTGGGCATAAAGAAGGGAGCGGCAGGGCCAGATTTCTCCTTTAAAAGAAAAACCAGCAGATTGTAGGAAAGAGCATTTATAACATTGAAACAATAGGTAAATTAGAGGGAAGAGCCCAGGAGATCACCTCGCTTCTGATGCCAAATGAAAGTTGGAGACCCACAGGCTCCCTCAGTAATAGCCCAGAGGACTTGGAGATGTCACTAAAACATGGTCATGTGGTTGGTTAGAGTTTATTACAGCCAAGCTACCCCAGGGAAGAGGGGCATGGAGGCTTCTGCACATTCCACGCAGAGCTTCCGGCTGACCCCTCCCTGAGGACTCAGGACCCGAGCCCCTCGCAGTGTCTGAGTACCAGTGTGAGGAGAGCTGCTGCCTGTGGCACTTGCCCTAACCTTGCACCCAGAGTCTGTATTGGGGTAGACCTCATAAGCTTGGTCAGCTACAAGCTTGGGTGACAGGGTCACCCAAGGACGGTGACCCTGTGTGACCCTACTCCCTTGTCCCAAGTCACATGGCAGGTGTGGCCAGGCAGGAATGAGGATCTGTGAGGGACCGCACTGCAAGAGCTTCGACAGCTCCTCCAAGGTGCTGAGGACAAGGGCCAGTCCCTCTCTGAACCCTACCGCACAAGAATGGACGTGAGTGCCGCCGGGTAGAGAGGGGTCCCCCGAAAGCCTCCTTGTTCAAGTCCAGTTGGTGGATTGGTGATTTGGGATTCAAAGCAAGCACTACACAGGCCTCAGGAAAGACAGAGGTGGCTATCCTAGGACACGCACTGGAGGTGGAGACTCAAAGGAGGACTGGTTAGTGTCGCTGGGGATAAGGAAATTCAGAGGGACATTTCTCCCGAGCCGCGACGAGGTAACCAGAATGGAACTGACCATCCTACTTTAGAAAATCAACATAACACAGCTGGTGGAGAACAGACACATACATTTCCAGGTTCTCACAGCACCTGCCCATTGGCCACCAGGCCATGGACCATGAGTCCAGAGAGAAGGGGACAGCTGGCTTCACTCTACCTGTGCCGGGTTTCTGCCTCGTGGGTTTGCAGAAGATTTGCAGAGATGCAGCCAAGAGCAAAGAGTGGGGTTCGCAGAACAGAGAGAAGAAAGCTGGGGAAAGAGAGGGCTAAAGGAGCTGCAGAGGCTGCTCAGCGTGCCCACACGTGGGAGGGGCCTGCCCCAGAGCCGGAAGGGAGCAACCAGCTGGATCCAAGCAAGGAAACCCGAGTTCACACAGTGCACGGTGAGCCCCGCCCAGCTGCTGGCCCGGGGTGTCCCTAGCACACTCAGGCTATGGCTCCAAGGGGAAAATGGCTCACCATTTTAGATGGAGCCCTGCTCCTGTTCTGCCCAACCAAGCTTAAACACAAGGCTTGGAAACCTGCTCTCACGTAGATTTGCGATGCCACGCAACGAAGCTCAGCAACATCAAGGTGCAAGCACAGCCAGCACAAAAAAATTTGCAAAGCTGGGCCTTCAAGCAAAGATTATCAGACAGGTAAAGAAGCCAAAAAATCTGACAGAAAGAACAAAGCAGAACTTTTAGTGTCAGGGACTGCACTGCCCAAATAGAGTCCACTGCACTGTTCTACCTACAGGTTAGATGTGAAGGGGAAATTAATGGACTTAAAGGCATGAAACAGAAATTATCCAAAATGTAACACAGAAAGGAAGAAAAATTAATGACCAGAGCACCAAGAAGATGTGTGGCCGCTTCAAGAGGCCTGGAACATGCAAAACTGGGGCCCCAGAGAGTGAGGGGAGATGGGACAGGAATGAAAAGGCGGCAACGCGCCCACTGAAATAGCTCTCCAGGACTGATGAAGTCATAGTACCGCAGACCCAAGGCTCTTGGTGAACCTGGGACCAAAGAAGAGAGGAACCACAGCCTGACAAGCCCTTGAGTCGCTCCAAACCAGTGCTGTGACTGGTGGCACGGGCCTGTAGTCCCAGAGCTCCAGGATGATGAAGCAGGAGGGTCGCGCACTGGAGCCCCGCCTCACACAGCCCAGCAGGGTGACCTTGTCTGATGAAGAGAAATCAGAAGGCACTGGGAGAGAAGCTTGGCATAGCGGTCTCGGCCTCCATCAGCAGTACAGGAAAGAAAGGAAAGAGGAGGGCAGGGAGAGAGAGGGAAGGCAGGGAGGAAAGGAAGGAGGAAGGAAACACCTCAAAACCAGTAAGAGAAAGCATTCACATTCCAAACAAAAGACTCAAGCTAAGCTAAGGAGATGCCACCTTTCTCTTCAGAAGCAAGGCAGCCTGGAAGACTGCTCTAAAACCCTGGACTGCAAGAAAAGCTGCTGGCGAGAGTGGTGTGGCCAGTTTAAAAAAAAAAAAACAAAAACGCCTCTCAGAATGAAGGGAGAAGGGCCTTGCCAGGCACACAAAGCTGAATGCTCAGGTCTGCACTGCAGGAGCTGTTCAAGGAAGCACTGCAGACAGAGCCGATGACATGAACTGGAAACATAGATTGCGACAAGGGACAAGGAGCCCTGGAAAGGGGCAACACAGGACACTGTTCTTATTACTCAACTCTCTTTAAAAATAGTTTAAAAGGTGGGGGGAGGGAGTGGTGAGGGTGGCCAGATAGCTCAGCAGACTAAAGCACCCGCTTAGGCAAAGCGCAGCGGCTGGGGTTCGATCCCCAGCCTCCCGTGCCCGCCCCACCCCCCAGGGCGCACTAAGACAGCCATTCAGACTGGGTGCGGGGGCGTGCGCCTGTAATTCCAGCACTTGGGAGACTGAAAACAGGATCCCCATGAAGAAAAATCAGAAGGGGTTGGGAGAGAAGCTTGGCATAGCTGTCTCTCCCAAGCGCCAGCAGCTCTTCTTGCGGTCCGAAGGATCACCATGAGTCTGATCTACGTGGTGAGACCCTGTAGACGCTGTACTAAATACATAAGATAATAATAAATAAATAAAAATAGTTCGTTATTTAAACACTGATAATAAAGTAGCAGGGAATCTATGACATGTGAAAATTAAAATGAATAATAATAGCACAGCAGTCTGGGGGAAAGAACACAATAATGAGCTGTAAAGTTCTACAGGACTTTTTTCCCCATAATTTTATTGATAAACAAATACCAATGAGACAGTTTCAAACCAAATTGGTAGGACAGTTT
>NDGM011111043.1:371-26561 GCA_002564305.1 Octomys mimax | reverse complement strand
ACTGGGGATTGAACTCAGGCCCTTGCGCTTGCCAGGCAAGCACTTATTCTACTGAGCCATCTCGCCAGCCCCCCTCAGAATCTTAATGTTGGCCATTTTCTTTTTGACCCAGGGAAGTTTTTCAGAAGACTCTGAACAAAGCACTTTCTACAGATATGCGCCAAAGGTACAGTACCAAGCACTAAGGGGTTCCATGGGGCAGGATGGAGGGACTTCTTGGAAGGAGAGCTCTCCAGGCTCGTGTCAGGATGCAGAAGAAAAGCCAATTGATGGGTCATTTCTATCAGCTTCTCCCTCTCCCTGGACCACTCCAGAATTCTCTGGCTGCCAAACTCTGGAGAGGTTCCCTCTAACCCCCACTGCATGACATCCCAGTGGAACAAAGAGCTTAGAGAGGGAGAGGATAATTACAGGGAGTGTGCAGGGGGTATGTTGCCTTTCACATCTTTAAGCAATTGGCAGTACCCTTTGAAATCATTCCCTCTCCAGCTCTGCCACCTCCCTCCCAACCTGGCATCATTCCTTCCAGGAGCTGGCCAGCTTCAGAAAGCACGACAGCACACTTCCTGCCAAGCCACCTATGTGCATTTGAGATGTTCCTAATGGTTTAATAAAGTGTTATAAAGAACTCCTTGACCTGTCAGGATAAAATAGCTGCCAAGGGCTCTGCATGGCAGGCCTTTTGCCATTAATAATCACGTTGGTGTGGGAAGCAGCAAGTGATACAGATGATTGTGTGTACTACACCAGCCTGGGCCAGGCAGAGGCCAAGGACAGGAAGGATGCCAGGCCCTGCCTCTGCAGTCAGAGCATGAATGGGGTGGCAGTATCTTGGAGGCATGCTGGGGTCAGAGAGAAACAAAACAGAAAGGTAGAATCTGGCTGGAATGGACCTCACTGGAATCGTAATGGCTGAGGAGTCAGGCCACCCCCAGGCCAACTCTGAAGGCTTCACTTGCTGCTCAAGATGATAGTTGTTCCCAGTGTGTGAGTTTCTCAGGTAGGGAGGACAGTGTGTGCATTCCTTTCCCCCAGTACAGATCACTGTCCTCAGTCCAGTGTAGGTTCTCGATCATTTGACAAGTAAGACAGATCAGCTGCCCAGAACAGATGCCCAAACTAAGGTCAGCTAGGCTGAAGTGGTTAGCATAGTCTCATGAGAATGCTTTAAATCAAGATTCTTCAGGGTCCATGCAGTTGTACCTCTAAACTGGAAATATAACTTGTCCAATGATAAGTTATAGAGTCACAGCAGGGCTTCCCAAACAACACCCAACCACCTCTTTATAGAAGGTCACATTGGGCCATGGTGGGAATCAGAATAAGGCACAGACACAGCATTATTCCAAGGTCACCTCTAGACTGGGCACCCTTGAACAGGGCCCAACTGGTGTTATCCTACATAATCTGCAGGCTACCCTCAGAGGCTGTGTCTTCCGAAGAAATTTTAAAGTGAAATAGGATTCCGGGCACTCACTGTGTCCTGCCTCCTGATCTATTATATCAATTTAGCTTTAAATGAATACAGTGACTTGTTACTACCACTATTTACTTTCATTAGCCTTGGTAGTGGTGCTACTACTATATCAAGGTCTGCCTTTGGGAAATGAGGAATATACTTGAACTGTGGACTGGGTCAAACCCATCCACTCCCCATTGTTTATTCAGCTGACAAGCCTTTCCCCAGGACCTACAACATTCCATGTACCACACCAGGCTTTGGGAATGCTGAAGTGCTGGCCCTTGGGTGTCTTCCACCACAGAATCAGAAACAAATATATGCAGTTCTTTGGGAATTTGTTTAAGCAGCCATCAGCTCTATTCCTGCCTTCATCATCTCAACTCTTTCAGTTGGTTATGGAGTGTGGCTCTAGGCTGGAGAGGGTCCTAGGGAGGGAACATGGGAAGGCAGTAGAAATGCTCCATAGCCCATGCGATGGTAGCCTAGTGGGCCATTCTGGATTAGTTGGAATTTCTCCTTAGCATGTCAGCTACCATCAGTGTGAGGCATTAGGATTCCTTTGTGGAGAGACTCAGGAGAGGTCAGGCACATATGCAGGCAAACTGAGATGTTGGAAGGGAGACCCAAGGAGCAATCTCAGACACTGGCAGGACATCTTCTTGGGGCATCCTGAGGACCTGTGCTTCTAGCTGAAGGAGCCATGAGGACAGGCTGAGGGGCTGCATTTGCTCTCAGTGTGAGCAGTAAGGCCAATCTGGGGAGATGGAAGAGAAAGTGTGTCTGCCTTCTGGAAGATGCTGGTTCTCAGAAGCTCCATGGAAAATAACTTCTTCCATGTGACCTGGTGTCACTCAACAAAGCCACTCTAGAGCCAGTTCTCCAAGAAAACACTTTCCCAAAGGAGAATAGCTCTGCTTCTCAGTAAAATTGTTACCAAGACACTGCCCATCATGCTGTTCAGTGCCCTAGTAAAAAGTCTAATGAGATTAGCTTCTCCAGAGTATGGGCCGCTTTCCTCTCAACCTCAACTGCTTCCTGGTTTTAATCCTAGGAAAGCCATGACGCCTCCCTTTTTGCTTCAGTGGCTGGGAAGATTAATACTAAATAATGTGCTCGATTGTAGCAGCTTCTCTTAGCCTAGATTTGGGATATTTTTAACTCCTATTATTACACATGTGTGCACACACACAGGCATATACAGTCATATTTTCTCTTAGTCTTTTTTTAGAAATAGATGGAAAACACACCCACTGGGGTGCATGGATTCACCCAGAAGTTGTGCCTGAGGGGCCCCTAGTGATAGGAACAGTGGGGAAGCAGCAGCTGTTCTCCATCCAGTAAAGAAGTGGAGGGAAACTGAAAAGGGGCCCACACAGCAGCAGCTGTTAGGACTGAGAGGCACTGTAGATGCTCAGGGCAGGAGTCCTTCCCATGGCCTGGAATAGCCAGGGCAGGCTCAGGGCCACAGTGACACAGACACTTGTTGGACAGGACACGGTTGGAAATCAGAGTTGCTCCAGAGCTAGGCAGGTGCATCTCTGTGGTCCTGGCCCATCTGATACCCATATTCCCTTGTTTGAATCAGGGACTGGACATCGATGCCACCCAGCTCCAGGGCCTTCTCAATGAGGAGTTCCTGACAGGTACAGTTAGCCCAAGTTGGTGGGTCCCAGCCTCATCTCTCCCACCACCAATCCATCCTACTGACAATTCTCCCTCCTCAGGACCTCCAGGGGACACTTTCTCTCTCGATGAGTGCCGCAGCATTGTGGCTCTGATGGATGTATCCTTTCCACTTGCCCTTACATCAAGCCCCAGGAACCCATCCACTCTGTGGCCTTCCCAGTTTCACCAGAGGCCTGGGATCCTGTGCCTTCTCCATGAGCTCTCCAGATCACAGTGATAGCAAGACTGACCATCAATCAAGCACTTATAAATTGTGCTGGTGAACATATAGATTTTTCTTAAAATTCTTGCCCTAATCCAGGTAATATAAGTAGTGTCCCACTATACAATGGAAAATGGGGATTTGAGGAAGTTCAGTAATTTACTCAGATCATGCAACTAGTGAAGACTTGTGCTATGTTTGAAGATGGAATGTCACATTCAGGTCCATGTCCTAACCTTGTCGGACACCTCCTTTGAGCACCAATGAGCACCACTTCCCTCCCCCTACCACTGGAGAAGTTTTGACTACCTAGATTCCTCACTCAGTGAGCCCCATCTTAATAGCAATAACCACCCAAACATGCAGAAGACTCCTGGTCTACACAGCAGCTAAGGCAGCACTGCCAACACGCTGTGTCTGTGGACATGGACAATGGGTCACGGCAGCTCAGTGACTACAAGTGACAAAAGCAAGAATCAAACCCCAGCCTCCTAACTCCCATGCCTACTTCCATTCCCCCTGGGGCAGTTTCTGCCTTGCCTGCACTATCTCCCTCCAGGAAGGCGAGGCTGCAGCACATGGGCAGGTCCTCCCCCAGCTCTGCTGTCTCTGAGGGAGACAGATCACCCCACTCCCACATGGTTAACAAGGCTCGATTGGGAACGCAAAGCTGGCCAATGTAGAACAAGAGAGCTCCTTGATGAAATCATAAATCAGGCCTTGTCTCTGCTAGCTGAGGTCTGCAATCAGACAGAGGAATCCAAATAGCCCTCACAGCTCAGGGTGGGTCACCCACACAGAGCCTACAAAGGACACCAGGCTCTTTCTCCCTTCCCTCCTTGTCCCCCGTGGCCCCCTTCCAGTTCTCAGAGGCCAATTCTTTCCCATAGTCATCAGTGTCCCCATCCAGTGGGGTGGCCAGGACTGGCATCAATATACAGGAAACATCCCTTGCCCCCATGTGTCCACCACACCGGTACGTAGACCCATCACCGCTACATCCAGAGTTGCAAGACCCTCGTGCTCATCTTCATCTCTCTTGCCAATGCCCCAACTTGGTGGATGCCACATCAGAGTTACCCTGTCCTTGAGATGCAAGTGTAATCAGCCTCCCTCTCCCAGGGCTTCTTCCTCCTTGCCTGTTTTCCTCTGTAAAACAAATCTGAATCAGGTCACCTTCAGATAACTGTGGGAGTGAGCTGGCATGGGGCCATGTGTAGGTGACACCAGACTGCCTTGGAGACCAACTGCTCAGTAGTTAACGGCGGGGCTGCTCTAGCTTTGCTGGGGAGACCAGCTGCTGCCACCCAGGGTACCCCAGACTAGTTAACTCTTAACTCCTCATCCAGCTGAAGGTGAATGGGCGCCTCGACCATGAGGAGTTTGCCAGACTCTGGAGGCGTCTTGTCCACTGCCAGGTAGGGGCATGTTCTCTCCGACTAACCTTTTTTTTTTTAATCCAATTTAGTAAATATGTATGCGGTGTCCAGCTCTGTGTCAGGATTGAGGGGTATAAAATGAGAGGAAGCCTCACCCTGCACTCAGGTCTCTCTGGAGAGACATGCTCGCACCAGGAAACGGCCGGGGATCTGGAAGGCTGCAGCAGAGACCGAAGTCGCCATAGCTGGAGCTGTCAGGTGACAGGGTGCTACCCAGACTCAGTCTTTGAGGCCACCTCATTCTCCTCCAATGCCTCTGCAGAGCACGTGCCGAACCACAGATCCAGTTGGCTGCGGTCTCCTCCTCATCCTCAGGATGAAGCCTAAGTTCATCAGAGCAGCACACAAGACTCTCTGATTGGACCCCTACTTTGGAGTCACGGAAAGGCCCTTTTTCCCTCATCCACCTTCCTCTGACCCCAGCTACAAGACTCCTTCCTATTCCTTATAAATGCTAGGCCCTTGCGGCTTCAGCCGCCTTTCCTTCCCCTCCCCTATACCCTAAGCCTTGCCGCTGCACACTCACACTTAGCCCAGCCCCAACCACACCCCGCGGAGCTGTTTCCACGACCCGTGCCCCTCTGGCTCCTAACACGTGGCCCTATGAGCCACACTCTGCGGTCTTATTGCTTTGTACTTAAAAATAACTTTGCCTTGCTATAAAAGCAATGCCTGCTCATAGGAGAAAAAACAGGTGAACAAAACTAAGTTTAAAAAGAAAACATTATCTTACCCAAAGCAAACTAACACCTACCACAGTAAATATCGCTCATAATTTTTCCTGTGTATGTTCACATACACTGAATAAAAGTATAACACACTTTCTTTTTTGAAAACAAGAAAGCACCAATGTATTGGAAGTCCAACCATGTCAGTAAATATCTGTGCAATATTTAAAAGCTTGGTAAAGAGCTCCTGTGTGGCTCTGCCAGGGACCCTGGTCACTTGGTTTCTTGTGGGGCACTGAAATTGCCAGTTCATTCCTTCCCCCTTTAAGTCGCCGTGTCCTTGGGGCAGGCCTCCTCCTATCCATTTTCCCCAGTGCCCTCCACACTGTGTATAATATAGCAGCATTAAAAACTGCTGACTAAATGACCAAGCCAATCAGTTACCCACTGCATAAGAGAACACCCAGTGGAGAATGCTTGAAGTCTGACCTGACTTCTCCAAAAGCCACGGAAGGCCAGGGAAGGGCTCTAAAGCCGGCGGTGCGCGCTGGCTTCCAGTCAGCCTCAGCTGCAGTGGGAGAGTTTGATTTGGAAAACTCCCAGGGGACAGCTATGCAAAGGCCAGAAGCGGCCTCGCAGCAGCTGCACACCGAGTCCGTGGCCAGATCTCCTGCCCAAGCTTCAGCTTCCTCATCTGGGAGGCTCACGGCGAAGAGCAGGAGTCTGGGGGAAGTGACGTATGAATTGCTACTTCCTGCGATTGAGTGCGGAATAAGGACCCGGATCTGGGCCTAACCTGCTCGCAATACTTTCCACACGGCGTGCACTCCTCCTGTTCGACATCCATCCCTAATCACCTAATAAATATTTGCCAGAAGAGGTGCAGTAACACCCAAGATTGGTTACCCAACTAGCCAATAGTTGGGCCAGGACTTCTTCCCCGGACTCTTGCTAATCGGGTTTGTGCTCTTCACCATGATCCTTTGCAGACTGTTCAGAGAGCCCCGTGCTGCTGTGCAGACAAGCTGTGCTAGGTGTGGGATCCATCCCAGGTGGGAAGAGGGAAGGAAAGCAGGTTGGAAGAGAAGAACCCACAAGCCCAGCAGTGGCCACTCCTGCCTACACCAGTCCTCTCTCCTGCCTGAAGGCCTGCCTCTGAGCTAGGTGCACCAACGCTTTAGTGAGCGAGCTCCAGGCATGGAAAGGGGATTTCCGAGTCTTTCCCATCCACATCCCGCAGGTCTTCACGATGGCTTCTGGTTTTTTGTTGTCCCCCCCCCCCTTTTTTCCCATGCCAGCACGTTTTCCAGAACATCCAGAAAAGCTCTGGAGTCCTCCTGAGTTCAGACTTGGGCAAGGCTGTAGAAGATACAGGTAAGGCAGGGGCCCTTGGAGCCAGCTGTCCTGGGGCCCGCCTGTGGGGAGAGGGTGCCCTCACTTGCAACATGCTGCAGGACACTGGCAGTGGAAGGCTGGGCAGTCAGGTGAGGGAGCAGCTCCAGCTCCGGCATCCCCTCTGCTCTGCCACGCCCTTGGTGGGTCTCTAGGGCTCCAGACTCAGACATCATGCATTGTGCCCCAAAGGAGCTCTCCTGTGCTGGTCAATTTTCCCAGCGATTAATACCTTACTAGGAATGGCGCTCAGCTTCCAGAAGCTTGAGGTCAGTGTCGGGGCCATCAGAGTTAAATACCCTCAGGCAGGCTGATGGTTTCTCATCTCTCTCTTAATGCAGAAAGTGGGGCTAAATGAAATCAAATGGCACCTGCCTTGTAGACAAAAGTGCATTCTGTGGGCCAACAATAATGATACCTTCGGGATACCCGGGCTGTGTAGCTCTCCCAGATCTCAAGTTGTGTGATTATCTTCACTACCCTGAGACCTGGCCTCCGTTGTACCACTGGGGAAAATGGATCACACAAAGGTTAATGAAGTGGCCACTTTTCTCAAACTGTAAAGTTGTGCTCAACCAGGTTAGCTCTGTAATTCTCACTTTTGTGGCTCCTGGTGTGGACAGGGACAGAAACAAAGCTCTGCACTCCACGGGATCACAGATCCTCCTTTTAGCCCTTCAGAACATGGAGCTGCAGAGCTTAAACCTGGGGTGCCAGAGTCCCCCACTCAGGGCTTGTGGAAGCGCAGAAGGCTGAGCCTCTGTTTCTCTCAGGAAGTCCACGTGGGGCTGGAGAGCTTTTCTGTTCCAATGAGTGCCCAGGTGGTGCTGCTGCCCCAGTCTGGGACACAGCTGAGAGCCACTGAAGACCAGTTAAAGAAGAAATCGTTAAGGGAGCCCTCACTAAAGTTTTTAGAATAATAAAAAGAGAAAAATGAAGAATAGTTCAAATTCAACTGAAAAGTCTGCAGGGTCCAGGCAGGCAGCCTCACCATAAGCGAATGAGCCATTGGGGAAGTGCGGGTGGGGATGGTACAGCTTCCCTGAAGGCACTCTGAGATTGGAGTTCAAAGTGCTCCTGGCTGTAGGGCCCTCAGGCATCTTGGCTCATCTCTTCATAGAGGCTCGGCTTGCAAGGTTGTGCTGCTCACCAGAGTATGCAGGCCCGACTGTAGGCCAGTCTGCACCGTCCATCTGGGGCCGGTGCCTCCTTGGAACTTACAACTAGCTTGAGAAGGGACAAGGCCAAAGAGGGCACGTGACCTCTACCCAGCTGAGGCCCCCGCCAAATGCTGCTCCCCCCTCTGAGAGCCAGCCTTCTCCCTGGCAGACCAACATAGAACTGAAGCTCACTCTTCCAAGGAAACCACACCTGCCCACCCTAGCAGCCTCCATGCAGAAGGCCCCCAGAGAATTCTGGGTCCAGGAGGAATGCAATTTTATAAAATCACCCAGATAGAGAGAGAGAAAGAGAGAGAGAGAGAGAGAGAGAGAGAGAGATCCAGCAGACCCAGGGCTAGATGTATCCCCAAGTCCTGCCAGGCTCAGGGGTATGCAGGATTATCCAGTTGGAAGCCTCGTGGACCTCCCGAAGAGCACTCTGTCTTAGCTCTTGAGCGGGTCTCTGGCCAAGCTCCTGAACTGTGCCACTAAGCCTAGCCGGAGAGCATGGGAAGATCAAAGGGGTCCTGAATGGCCACCAAATCTGGCTGCACAGGAGCATTGATAGGAGGCCACTGGGCACTCTGAACAAATGTCCCAAGTCTTGGGAGACCCGGGCACCCGCCCTTCTCCATCCCCACCTGCTCCCTGTTTACCAGCTCCCCCTGCGGCGGCCAGACTTTCTTACAGGCATCTCCATCAACACTGAGCTGCTGGATCTCATGACCCTTCGGTACAGTGACAGCACTGGTCGGGTCAGCTTCCCCAGCCTGGTCTGCTTCCTGATGCGGCTGGAAGCCATGGCAAGTAAGTGTCCCCGGGGGGAGACTCTGCTGCCCCAGACCAGGCCAGGCCTCAGGAGAGCATGGGCTGGTGTCCTGCCTGAGGGAGGCATCTGTGCTATAGGAGCATAGCACCAACTGAGGCTGTGAACTAATAGTGTGGTCACTAAAATGCCTAGAATCCCTGCCCTCCCTGCCCCACCACACACACCCAGCGTCCCCCACCCCACGCCTCTTGCTTCCTCTTCTGCTCATCTACCTCTTCTCTTAGGGACAAGGTTAATTTAAATCTCCCTGTCCCTCTCTAGGGTGTGTATATAACTAAAACTGGCTTGTTAGTCTTGTAGGACAGGTTGTAGTCTCCGCAGAAGCCTTTGCTTTACATGAAATCTTATGTGAAATCTCAGGCCACAGTGCGGCCCCAAATGTGCCTATTGCATGTGAGATGGGGGCGGGGAGGGGGGGGCAGAAACACCTCTGAATCCTGGCCCCAGCCCTGCCAGTCCCTCTGCAGTCAGCCCAGGTTTTGTTTTGTTTTGTTTTGGTACTTTAGGGAAGGGTCTACAGGGTATTCAGGGTCTCACTACTAGATCAGACTTATAGTGATCCACCTATTTACAGCCTCCCAAGAGCTGGGATTATAGGCGCGCGCCACCACGCCCAGTCTCAATTGCCATCTCAGCACGCCTGGGGTTGGGGCCGTCACAGCAGGCCTGGGGATCGAACCCTGGCCCCTGCAGCTGCTTCCAGGTATTTTAATTTGCTGAGCTATTTGGCCAGCCCACCCCACAGTTCTAAGTGGAGTGGGAGTACTAAAAACTGAAAAATCAGAGCCTGGGAAGGTCAAAGCCAAGCCTGAAGCACAAGCCTGCCCCCAGGGTGTTCCCAAGAGCACAAGGCAGGTCCCCAAACTGTGCCCTTGAAAGAGACAGGCCCACACATTTCCTGGCCCAGGGTGGATGGAAGCAGAGGGCAAGGACTCTGGCACGGAAGGGCCCAGAAGGTCACAGAGAGCTGTTTTGAGGACTTGAGCACAGAGGTGACCCACCGTATGGAGCTTACCAGAAAAAGGAAGATAGAAGATGGGCTCAGGGTATGGACCTCAGTCATCCCCAGAGCCTCCACAGCTGCTTCCGTTCTCTCACTGGTCCCAACCTGCCTGGATCCCCTTCTCCTCAGTCAGTGGAAACCTTTCTTTCTCTATCCTAGAGACATTCCATAATCTCTCCAAGGATGGAAAAGGACTCTACCTGACAGAAATGGAGGTGAGACCCCTTCCCCTTCCAAGGCCAGGCACAGCCCCAGGGCTGCCTTCACTGATCTTCCAGGGGGTGTTTTTCTCCCTGAGGATATTGAACAGTCCATCAAAGGCCAGCCAGGTTGCTGGCCCCCACTTCCTCCAATTACTGCCTTTATATATTGCTGGCTGCCAGGCTACTTTAGGATCTTGGCAGACAGATTTTATTTTTTTCCAATAGCTTAATAAAGCAGAGGATTATGTGGGAGTCATAAATCCAAGAGGGAACTGAAGAACAGCCCGCTGAGCTCACTGTACATTAAACTTGCTCCCACTGAATTTTAGAGCCTCCCAACGGGCCAGCTGGTCAACCTTAGATATACTTCTCACTGCCTGGCTTTTGAGGGAATAGCAGAAGATAGGTCGTAACAGGGGGCTTAGACCTCCTACTTGGGTTAGAATGACCTGAAAAGGGCTGATGAGACTGAACTGATATCTTTCAAGGGAGGAGGGTAGCACTTGCCCATCCACATATGAAGTAAACAAGCTGAAAGCACTAACTGTGTTTATTTCCCAGTGGATGAACCTGGCCATGTACAACTGAGGAAAAGAACGTAGCAGACCCCACGGACAAGGTAAGATACAGTTTGGAACTCTGTCTTCTTCCTGTGAGCATTTCCACTTTCCTCCAGGAGCTAGGCCTAAAGTTCCCTGGGAAACCTCAAGGGCTGCAGAAACCTCAAGACTCAGCTACTTAGGAGCCCTGGCATTCAAGGCCCGTGCTATGGCTTTCATCTAGGTCATGTGGACCAGGGGGCTCTCAAGCAGAAGTGTGGCATAAAAGTCATGAGCAGGGGCCAGAGATATAGTTTAGGGACCCAGCGCCTACCTGGCAAGTGCAAGGTCATGAGTTCAATTCCCAGTACTCCCCCCACACCCAAAAGAAAAGGTAATAAAAAAAGTCATGAACCAAGTGAAATGTCAAAAAGGAAAAGCAACCACTAATCACAGGCAAAGCAACAGAAGTGGCAGAAATAGAATGATGTAGACGGACACAAAGTAAGGCACACTTGTGGAGAGCAGGGCTGGACTCAGGCCCTGCCCCGCCATTGCCTCGCTGTGCAGCTTTGGGCTGATGAGGGCTACCTGTGCGCAGCAGTGTTTCTCCACCTAGCACGAGTGAGCCAAAAAAGTAATACCCAGGTCACATGTCCTCTAAATTTATTGCCATGGAACAGATGCAGCAAACTTACGGTGCACATGCTGTTTCTCTTGTCAGACCAAAGATGCTCACGTGTGAGTTGATTTGTTTAAAGTGAAACATTGGTGTTTGTGTTTAATCGCAGCATTGGTGCTTTGCAAGGAATAAGTGGGTTTGGGTTGCAGTTTGCGTGTTCATCCCTAAAAGGCTCGCCATCACTGCCTTACAGCTACGTAGTCCATGCCCTACCTTGATGTGGTAGAAGCCCCAGTAGAGTTTCTAGAACCCTCCAAGACCAAGAAGCTCAAATGTTGGTCACTAATGGGCATCTCTGGGTACAGGCATTCTTTATCTGGAGCAACCTGTTTCCCTGGAACATTTCACTCCTGCTTCTAGTTCTACTCCTGGGACTACTATTAAAAAAAAAAAAAAAAAAAAAAAAAAATCCTGGACATGCCAGACCTTAACGTGGTTGTCTCATCCATTAACTATGTCAATTCTCATCTTGGATCCCTGTTGTCAATTTTCTTTGTACCAATGTCCCTTTAAAAGATAGTTCTTTATACAGAAAAGCTGTGACCAAGGCCTTCTGAAATGTTGTTATTTTGTAAATAGTGTTTATTTAATCTACCAATCACATACCTCGAAATCACAGGAGGGCCCCTGTCTCCATAAGAAATGACATTTTAGCTTAAATATTTCTTCATGAACAGTGCTGATCCCAGTGATCACAAATACACAACTTGCGAAGATCGTGGTTAATTTGATTTGAATGAATTATCTTGAATTCTACTTCACTCTTTTTTTTTTAAAGTAGATCATTTCCATTTTTATCATGCCTGTTTCAATCTGCATAATTTTTAATATCAAAAATGATTCTTCAATTGTAACTTTAAGCTAATTTGGCTCACTGGCCTAAATACTTGAACTTTTAAAGTAACTAACTTCTCCCTCATTATCTTTTCTCCATTTAGGGTCCCAATTCTCTCTTAAGTAATTTTTCCACTCTTTCTGTTTTGAAGCTAATCCAACAATGAAGAAGAAAATGTTTCAGTTTCTTTCATTAATGTCTATTGTGAACTCTAAGAACGCCCCCCTAGAAGAGCTCATTGTCTTCAAATAAATTAATCATGGCCTCTGACATCACATCATTAAAGCATTATCTAGCCACTCTTGTCCCATAAGCTGGTTTGCAGCCCTGGAGGCAGGAGGATGAAGAATTTCTTCCTCCCAGCCTACAAATCCACCTTCGTCGGCAGCATCTCCTTCCTCCTGCTATGCCCCTCTGAAGGGGTTCTGTATCTCATTACCATCCACCTTTGCAAGAGCTTGATTGAATGACTTCCCTCCTCTGTCTTCTGAATACTAAGCCCGTCTCTCTCTGGAGTTTTCCAGTTTCCATTCAAGCCCATCTTATCTTTCAGATTTCTTCTAGCCCATACGCCCCTCCAGCTGCAGCTGCCTCTGTGTCCTCCACCTCAGCCGCACTGCCTAGAAGAGCTCATTGTCTTCAGGTCGTCCTTCCCGCTCTCCCTTTAAACTCCTTTCATTTAGATTTTGCAAGGCATCATCTTTCTTCCTGACTTTCATATTGTTTCCAATCTAATTTTTTACATCTATTCGTATCCCTCAAATCAATTCCCTACAAAAGGAGTATTTAAAACTTTAGGTGCATCCATTGCTTTCCCTGGGTTAAAGCCCTTCAGTAACATCCAACTGCTGAACAGGAAAAATCTATAAACATTAAAATGCACACCACTAGCCTGCACTCTCTGGCCCCTGCCCACCCACCAGCCCACACCTTATTCTTGCCTCTGTGCCCACCGCACCTGTATGTACTGTGTCTTTCTGTTGTCTGTGTTTTTCCCAGCTTCAGATCTTCTCCTTTATTGACCATTGTGTCTGACTGTTAGCCCCCAGATGCTCCATCTTCCGCATCTTAGCTCAGTTGGGTTCCTAAGTGACATGCTGACACACCACCCTTTCCTGGGACAGTGTTCAACACTCTAATTTGTTGTCTGCTATTCTTTAGAGATTTATTGAGATATATTTATCACCCAGCATACATGCAGCTTACCAATTGAAAAGATAGAGTTCAATGTTTTTTAGTATACTCACAATAACCAACACCACAATATAATTTTAGAACATTTTTCCTGAGTACAAAAAGAAATCCTATGGCCATTTAGCAGACACAGCTGCACCCACCTTTAGTCCTAGGAAACCATTACTCTACCATCTGAATCTATAGATTTGCAATTTCTGGGCATTATGCACAAATAGAATCATAAAATATGTTGTCCGTTGTGGCTGATTTCTTTCCCTTTGCATTATGTTTTCAGGGTCTATCCATGTATTAATATGTTCTTTTTCAGGGTTGTATTAATATATCACTTTTTTTAGTGCCAAATAGTATTTTGTTACTATATTTTATTTACCTATTCATCAGTTGGTAGATATTTAGGTTATTTTTCTTTTAGACTATTGTTAATAATATTACTATAAATGTTTACATACAAGTTTTGGCATGGATATGTATTTTCATTTTACATGGTGGTATATCTATGAATGGAAATGCAAGACCATACAGTAATTCTATTTTTTAATGTATTTAGGACAGGAGTTAAGGGTCTACAGGGTCTTATTACACAGATCGGACTCATAATGATTCTCCTGTTTTCACCCTGCCAAGCGCTGGGATTACAGGCTCAATCTCAGTCGCTGTCTCAGTGTGCCCCAGGGGTGGGACCAGCATGGCAAGCTGGTGCTTTAGTCCACTGACCTATCTGGCCAGCCCCATAAAGTAATTCTATGTGTAACATTTTAAAGAACTGTTCTCGCAAAGCTCTGCACTATATTCCCGCCAGCAGTGAGTCACAGTTCCAACTCTTCCACATCCTCACCAAAACTTGTTGTCATTCATCTTTGTTCATCGCCATACTACCCTAGATGGTGTGAAATGATATGTCACTGTGATTTTGCTTTGCATTTCTGGGAAGATGAATGACGATAATCTTCTCAGTGCCTAAAGAGAGTGCTTGTGGATCATTCAGTAGCTATTTGTGTGGAGAAAAATTTTATTCAAAGCCTTTGCCCATCTTAAATTGAGTTGCTTATCCTGTTGCTATTCTCATGACTAGTTCCTTATCGAATGTGTAATTTAAACTTTTTTATCCCACTCTACAGGTTGTGCTTTCAGTTTTTTGATGCTGTCATTTGTTATGCATGAGTTTTTAATTTTGATGAAGACCAACCTATCTACTTCTTTTTTTGTCACTTACCGTTTTGGTGGTGTACCTAAAGAATCATTGCCTATGCCAAGGTAACAAATATTTGTGCCTGTTTTTCTTATAAAAATTATATCGTTTAGCTATTTTGAGGCACTTTTTAAAACTACGTTTGAAGTAGGCGTCTAATTTCATTCATTTGCATGTAGGTATTCAGTTTTCCCATCACTACTTGTTGAAAAAGCTACTCTTTATTGCATTATATTGTCTTAGCACCCTTTACAAAAAACTTATCACAATGTAAGATTTTATAAGTAGATTTTCAATACTATGCCATCCGTTTATGTGTGAGTTATTTGGCTGGTTCCACATTATGTTGTGTTTCTGTAGTGCAGTTTGAAATTAGGAAACATGAGTCTTTCAACTATATTGTTGAAGACTGTGTTGGCTATTCTGAGTTCCTTGAATTTGCACATGAATTTTAGGGTCAACTTGTCAAATTATTGGGGGCAAGCAATGAAGGGAAGGGCAACCAGTATGCATTTAGGAGTGAATTTTGCTCTCTCCTGTCAATTTAAGGAGGGAAGGGGCAGCTGGAATTTTGATGAACAACATTAAATCTACCTATTAACTTGGGAAATATTTTTATCTTCATAATATAGAGTTTTTGAGGAGTTGACATGAGATGTCTTTCTACTTTTTAATATCTTCTTTAATTTCTCTTTAAGATTGTTTTCAGTGTAGAAGTCCTGTATTTTCTTTGCTAAGTTTATTCCTGGGCATCATGTTATTTTAGGTGCTGTACTATTTCTTCAATTTCATATTCAGATTGTTCATTGCTAGGTTACAGAAATAAATTTGATTTTTGTATGCTGATCTTATACTCTACAACCTTACTAAATTTGTTTATTAGTCTAATCATCTTTCATGGGGATTCCTTAGGATTTTACATTACACAAAATCATGTCGTCTGAAAATGGAGTTTTATTGTCTCCTTTCTAATTGTGTGCCACTTCTTTCTTTTCCTTGCTTAATCATCCTAGTTAGAATTTCTAGCCTAATATTGAATAAGAAAGAGAAAAGCAGGCATCCTTGTGTTCTTTTTAAAAATTTATTTATTTATTTATTTGGTATAGTATATCATTGGGCAGCTTGGACTCATAGTGATTCTCCTGTCTCAGTCTCCCCAGCCCTGGGATTACAGGTATGCGCCACCACATTCAGTTTCAGGGCCAGCAAGGCATGAGGTACTGGGAATCAAACCCAGGTCCTTGCACTTGCCAGGCAGATGCTTAGACCGCCAAGCTATCTCCCCAGCCTCATCCTTGCATTCTTGATCTTGGCAGAAAATACCCAGTTTTTCACCATTAAATGTGATGTTAACTTAAGAGTTTTAATAGATACCACTTGCCAGGGTTTGCATAGATGTCATTTGGCAGATGAGGAAGTTCCCTTCTTTGCAGTTGGCTGAGTTAACACACTTTTAATTTCTTGTTTGGTATCTGAATTTATTGCTAAACTATAAGCCTAGATATGTCTTATTTGTTGTTATCCCCTTAGTATAAAGCAAAATGCTTGGCAAAGAGAAATCATTCAGTAGCCATTTCCCAAATTACTGAAAGAAATTGTTCCTCTGGGCGATGGCTTCCTCTGTTTTGTACTCATCTCTACATTTGTAAATATCATCTTACACCCTGATTTCCTATCCCTGACTTCTTTTTTTCTTCCCCACAGAGGTAACTACCTTGTTATTATCTCTAATGCATCATGATCTATATCCTCTTATGAAAGCTACCATCTGACTGATACGTTCCTCATCACATTAAAATCTGCTTTCCTGCGTCCACACCAGGTTTCAGCTCTGCCCAACAGTCCCTTCTTCTGCTTCAAAGCTGAGATGCCTTTCCTCTGGGATTCTCATGACTCCTGGGTCAGCAAAGACATTCAGAGTATTGACCCTCACTCAATCCAGATAAGAATTCCCTTTCCCCATTCATGTGGTCCTCCATGCGAAGCAGTACAACTGGACTACGCCACGCTTGTTCCCTACTTGCTAAGTGAGCTGCTCCCTGGAATTGGGGTATATTGGAACCCTTTCACCAGTCTCCTTAGCTGCTGGGTCATTTTCTACAGGCTGCATATAAGAATCCTTCCCTTCACCCTGAGACTCACTGGCAAATGGGGTTCTATCACTACTACAAGATCCTTGTTTCTCTCCTTCTGCTGCATCTTCAAGTCATCTGCTCTCCCTTGACTTAGTAGCTTTAATAAAGATGGCTGCGACCCAGTAGAATGCTTCCTCACCCACCATAACTTTGAACAAAAAATGGGCCCCCACTGCCACATTAATTTTGGTGCTCAAATATACTATAATATGCTGGTGTTCAAGTTTATACTATAAAAATGCTACTAGTACACTGGGATATGTTTCCTGGCAATTGGAGACTAGATTGATCTTAATTGATTTCAGAGTCCAAAGGTTTAATATGTTGGAAATTATATCCTGCTGAGAGTTTGTCTAGCTGATGTCATATGCATCCGTGTTGATCTACAGCCAATGTAGCAGGAAAGTGCCTTATTTTAACAAAAATAGAATATGCAAAAAAATTCACTTTGTATAGAATTAAAGTGTCTTCCAGAAAAGCCTACCTTAGAATCCATATTAAAGTGAGAATGGCCAATGGTGGCCTTTGCCCCACTGAGTACCTTCAACAAAGATCTCCAGAGCGGACCTGCTTCCATCCCAGTCAACCTTTCTCTCCCATCCTTTAAATCAAATGAATTTTCTTCTTTTGGTGGTACCAGGGATCAAACTCAGGACCTTGCACTTGCCAGTCAAGCACTTACTCCACTGAGCTATCTCCTTGGCCCCAAAGTGAATTATTTTTAAGATACCTGGCTAGAATTCGAGTTGAAGATTGCACCATGTGGCAGAGGAGACTTGCAGAAGTTTGCATCAGACTCTTGCCTGCGGGTTGAGTAGAGAGCTGGGAATCTAAACTCTGGCAATTGCCTCGAATGTGTGAAGGCTGAAGAGCCCACAAGCAAACAAACTGTTGCCATCAACTTGCGAGGCCAGAGTGTCCAGTCTGTGGGTGTTTGCTTTCAGAGAGAACATGCCCAATTAGGAAACTGACGTGTATATTCCCAGGACATAAATCAAGAGGAAGGAAGAGCTGGCACCTGGCAAGCAGGGGAACCAATGCTACATGGAGGCAATAGAGTCCAAACAGTAGAGCTGGGCAGCCAAGCAGGCAAAACAGAGAAAGTGGGTTGTTGGGGACATGGAACCAGTAGCTTATTAGATCGCTTATTCATGGAAAAGATAATGTTCAGAAGGGCTTTCAATTCTGCTGGAGAGGTTTTAAAAGAATTATTAGGATAATGACAGACTACACAGACCAGAAAAAAAAAAAAAAGAAGAGGTAATTATTAACTCCTGGAAGAACAAAGAGTTATAGAACAAAATGTAATCTCAGAGTACTTTGTCACTCTGCAGTGAACAATACAGACATAATTGTAATAAAATAGAAATTGAATATAGATTTAACAAAAATGTGATATAAATGTATTAAAAGAAAGGAGGGAGAGAGGATAGAAGCATGAAAGTGGGTTAGGAGCCCCATAGCCCCATCTTCCATCATAAAATGTCAATAGGTATTTAAAATTAACAAATCAAGGAATAAAGGTATTACTTAGAAATGCAGAGAAAAGCGCTAGAAGAAAGAGGCTGGCAAGAGGAATGAGCCTGAAGATTGTTCTCTTTACTTCATGATTTGTGATACCATGTGAAATTTTAAAGTATGGACATTGGACTGAATTTTTTATTAAAAAAGAATAAGCAAATTAGCCAATAGGCTGAGAAACAGTTTAACTACTCAGGAGAAATACAGGGAAGAACTGAGACCTCTTTGCCCAGTAGACAGGGCAGTGGCCCAATTACAGTTGCAAAAGGAAGACCTGTGCAAGCACGTCACTGTCACCCAAGCCACGTGCAGCTGAGCAGAGCCATGGCCCTGCAGAAGTGCACGGCCAGCAGCCTGGAGAGCAGAACTGTCGCTACTGGGCTCCCCCACCCCACACACACCGCCTCGGCTGCCGCTGTTTACCTAGAGGGGAGAAGCACATCTGCTGCCCAAGACGTTGTCCATGCCGCTGTCGGTGCTACAGCACTGTTAGGTGGACTACGGACTGCACTCTAGCTATAGGCGGGGCAGGGCAGATCTGCCTCCATCCAGTCAACCTTTTCCTCCCATCCTTTAGACCAAAAAAAAAAAAAATCTTTTTGGTGGTACCAGGGTTTGAACTCAGGATCTTGTGCTTGCCAGGTAAGCACTTATTCCACTGAGCTATCTCCCTGGCCTCAAAATGAATTCTTTGTAAGATACCTGGCTAGGAAGTATCCTCAGAGAGTTTGGAAGAACTGGGGAGCATACCCACCCACTGGGGCCCTGGTAAGATGGAGCTTATCGGACATGCAGCAGGAGGTTTTTGAGTTCCAGGGGTCAAGAATAGCAGCTGTAGGAATGGCATGGTCATTCAAAAGGAGAGAAAGGGTCCTTATTCTCTCTGGGCCTTCAGCCTGTGAAGCTTCCTTGTCTTTTCTTTAAGACAAGCTCCCGAGGGTCACTGTAGAAGCTGCCTCATTGCAAGGGGCTCTGCTGTCTACTGTGTCCTGCCCTGTATGACCCTGAGCTGAAGCCATCCTCTGGACTGGGACCCTGGCTGAGTGGGACCCACGCAGCAGGTCCTGTGAACTTTTCATGACACTGACTTGGACTCCTAGAAAGTGAAAGGGACGGGTCCTGCTGCACAGAAGGCAGGGAAAAGCTGCCCCTGGCTCATCTGGTACCACTTGGATCCACTTCTTGAAAGAGCCAGAATGATCCAGTTTGCCCACCTGAGGGATGTGCTACATGACCTGGGATTGGTTCATTTGGTGTGGCTTGCCAGGAGTTGTGCTCACTGAGTCCTTATTGTTTCACTCCCTCAATGGCGAAATAAAACATATGTTGTCCATATCAGTCTCTGCTCAGTAAAAGAAGAATCTTAGGGCTGGGGAGATAGCTTGGCAGTCTAAGCACCTGCCTGGCAAGTGCAAAGACCCAGATTCGATCCCCAGTTCTACATGCTGTGCCGAACCCAGAACCCTAGGTGCACTGTCCTGGCACTGAAACCAGGCAAAGTAGCACATGCCTGTAAGTCCAGCACTGGGGAGGCTGAGACAGGAGGATCACTACGAGTCTGAACGCATAGCGAGACCCTGTACAAAACACATAAATAAAAGATTTTTAAAAATAGAAGAAGGACCTGAGCTCTGTCTCAAAAATACATTTTAGGGAATAGAAACTCCAGCCTCCAAAGTGGTCCTTGGTTATCCCCAAAACGCCATGGCGCACAAGCATAGAGGAGAATTTCCAGAGAATGACCAGGCTAGATCTCACTCAGGAGAATTTATAGTTTCAGAGTTCATCTCTGGAAATAATCTCTTCAGGAGGAGAATAACTTTCAAAAGGGGACAAAGGTGACTGTGAGTAAACTCCTGAATGTGAGTTCCATCAGAAGATAAGAGGCTCAGGCCTGGCTGCTCTGCCACGCACACGCTGGTGCCAGGAACAAGGGCAACGTCCTTTGATCAAGTAACAAACAGCCTGTTAATCTGCAGTTGAAGAGTATTCAGTTATTTGGGCTGGTATGGCCCTGTCCTTGAAGAGCTGATTCCTTCTTCCAGCTTAGATTTTCAAATGGCTGGAGAGTTGAATGCAGCAGTGCTTAAAGCTGGTTGTTTTCCTCCTACCCCCTGCGTGGTGAGCCAGGGCACATGGTTATGGTGTAAGAGCAAGGCAGAGCTAATATCTGGAGGTCTGGTATTCTGGCTGCCAGACTGCCCTGTCATATAAGGTCTCCTATGTGCAAAAATCTCAGGCCCGCAGGTCAGTGGCGGACTCTGAGATGATCTCCTCTTGGAGTCCACAATGAAAGCCCAGCATGCCTGTACACATCGCTGCCTTAGTCCACGTCCCCCCAGACTCCCGCTGGGCCTGCTTGAATCCTGGAAGACGAGAAAGGACACAGCAATGTCTGGGCCTACGATCCACCATGAGGAGCCCTAGAGATGGACCACAACCCTTCTTGTGGGCTGAGTTGCAGTGCAGAGCTGTTTACTCCCTCGTGGGCTTTTGCTTAGGAGCCAGGATTTAAATGAAAGGATGTAAGGGTGAGGTTACTCACTGCCTTGGCTGAAAAGCTGACTCTGAGAGAACTCAAGGAGCTTCTGATGGGCCCCACGTCTCCCTTCCCACTGTCTGGGTGCCAGAGTGGTCCTTGCCCCCCTTCTCAGCCGGCAAAGACACTGCAACATTTCCAGGACCCACAGGTAAGAATCTGGGGTCTGAGTCCTTAGTTGGTCCTCTCCACCTGACTTTGGGGCCTTTCTGACCTTGGCTGAGTGAGTGAGTAACCCCAAGAAGGTGCAGCCCAGGGGCATACTGCTCTGTGCTGGAATCTAAGGACAAAGGTTCCTTTTTTTCTCTGGTGGGCAAAGATTAGTATCCTCCAACTCCAAGTAGAGAAGCCAGGCCCTGGCTTCCATGGCCATCAGAAGCTTCTTGAAATCTGTGATGTGTGTGGTCCTTGGGTGACATTTCGGTATCATCACTCTTCAACTCCATGAACGAGGCAATTCTCTGAGTAGCAGCAAGAGGGGTAACTAAGAAATATCTATACTGAATTTGAGAACAAGGCCTGCACCAGTGGGAGGCCCTGTCCCAAGCCCACTTCAGCCACCCTCCGTTGCAGGAAAGGCTCCAACACCTCTCTGCCTACTGCTCTCCTTCCTTCTGGCTCCCAGAAAACTGATGTCCTAGTTGATTTTCCCCTCTAAACAAGCTAATTAAGCAATAATCCTAGAAGAATTCATCACTCTGACAAGGTGGTTGATTAACTGTCCCCAAGCCAAGCCCAAAGTGCTTAATATCCCAGCGGAATGGTCAATAATGAGCACAGCATTGGCATGGGGCTGCGGCAAAGCAGGTGCTGCCTATATCTGAGAAGAATGGAGAATTGGGCCCAATTTTGCAGCCAGATAAAGGGCAGAGGAGAGAAAGATGGGCTGGCGGGACTGGGGGTGGGGTGTGCCCAGAGTGGAGTGCCTCCTGCAGAATCCTAGGCCGTTGTTTGTGAGACCAACACATACCTGTGGGGTGGTTTTACAGCTCTGGACAGCTCTGGAAAAAGGCCCACATGCAGAGCAGGTAGATGGATCATTCTCCAGTCTCATGGTGTGCTCACTGTACAGCTGCTGGACTAGAGATAAGGGCCGAGGAACAAGACGACTCCCTTGAGGGCACGCTTCAAGTCCAGACTGGCATCCATATCTCTTGTCTACATTTAGGATATTGTTTTAGACACTCCTCTGGTCCCTAAAATGATTTGCTTGCTTCAGCACTGGAGAATGAACTCCTTGACCAAGCAGAGTATACCCTTCATGGTTGCTGTTGTGGCCCCAAAAGGCTCCTGGTCACTCAGGAGTCCAGGGGGGCCTCCCCGTGGAGCCTCCAGCCACACAGGCTGGGCACACCCGAGCTCAGCTGCTGCAGCTGTGGAGTCACCCCACTGCCTTTGACTCCTCATCGCTTCCTCCTTTGTTCATGGAAGAGTGGCTGGCATTGGCAAACACGTTGGACCAAGGGGCTGGAAGCTGACCCCAGCTGTGTTTCCCCATCACTCTGATTTGGGCCTGACACGCTGCAGTGTCTTAAGTGCACCATTCTGTTCAGCTACAGAGAAAAGACAAGAGCACACAGCAATCCCTCTGTGTGAGCGAGTGTGCAGGGATGCCGGAGGGCAGGGGAGCACAGGGAGCCCTGGGCAAGACTTCGGCCTTCTGCACGGCCTGCTTCTTTCTCCGTCTAGCTTTGTGTCCTTGGGAAATGACCTTCTCTTTCCCACCCTCCTCATCTGGGTAGGAAGGGGCTGGACTTGAGACTTCCAAGGTCCCTTCTGTGTCACAAACCTGGGGAGCCGGATCCTAATACATTATAAACAGCAGTTCTCATTGAGCATGAAAATGAACAGCCAGAATGAAAGAGCCCCTGGCATCCTGAGACCCACGCTGTCTGGAGCAGGGGGTCGAACAGTACTCTCTTCCCTTCCCTCTGAAAAATGATGTTCTCCTTAGGGTGCTTGTGACAAGAAAAATTTGAAACTCCCTCCATCACTTGGAATTGGCCCTTAGCCAGCATTGATAGTGCCCTGGACAAATAATGGTGAGACAGTGACATCTAGTGGCCATCTCTGCTAACCAAGGCCTAGACATGGCAGCGTTAGGAGTTTACCAGAAGTCCNCTCTTGCCGTGGCTAAATTGAAGACATTAATTGACAGTGTGAGTGTGGCGAGGTAGTGGGCTGTAATCTCAGTCTTCCAAGTGTCTCTGATCTTTGTCTGTCCAGTCAGGGTTTTGGCCTAGCCTCTAAATCCTTCCCTCGCAGCTCCCTTGTTCTCTGAGTCACTGCCATGGTTGTAATTTAGTCAGGTCCCAGCTGGTAGCAGGAGACCAGGGTTGGCACAGGGACAATGGGTTCCACCCAGGGGATCATGCACATGGCTGCCCACACACCCAGCAGTGTGCCACCATCAGGCAGGAGCACACAGCAGGGCCCTGGCCACCCACCAAGGGCTGCCTTTATCCCAGTTGCCAGCTGTTGAAGTGGGGGAGAAGTAACAAAACCAGCCAGAACCAACTTGGCTAAGGTCCAGTAAGAGCTAGGGAGCCACATGCCTGGCTCTGTCCACTAGGGTACCAGGATCTCCCCCTATTACTGGAGTCCACGGAACTCATAGATTCCTAAAGAATGAAGCAGATGGGTTCCTCTTAGTCATTTTACTGCTGTTCTTAGATCCACACATGGCAAAGGGTAGCAGGCAGCCGGGAGTTGAGGCTTCGGATCAAGTGAACCAGGAACAAAGTGGTTCAGCTTGCTGGGTTCCTGCAGAGCGCCATATTGTTCTCATCCTAGAAGAGCGACCTCCTTTTCTTGAGTCATGTCTCCTATCACCAGCTTGGACCTGGGTTTATAAGCCATTCTGGAAGTATATTCTTTCACTGCCTCCTGATTTCTCCAGATCTCGTGCATTCTAATAAGCCAACTAGCTGCACAGATGTTGGATGTGGCTGTCCGTTTCCTTACTTCACCCTCCAGGCCTTTCCTGGACTCTGTCACCAAGAGGAACTCAACGGTAACACTTCCTTAAAGAAGGAAGTCACTTGTCGGGCTTGGAGACGCAAATTTCAGAATTGCCGTAGTTTCTAGTGTTGCGTGGAAATTTTCCCTATCATTTAATGATAGGTGTAATCATACATTCTTGAGGTGAGAGCAGATATACTACTATTTTACTGTTTATATTAGAGTCCTGTCAGGAGACAGAAATCACAGTAGCAATTTGAATAAAGAGATTGTAATATAAAGTATTACAAACTCGTAAAAGGTACTCCGCTCCTAAAAAGGACAAACGAGAGCTGCAAGGTGGTAAAGCCTGGCCTAAGCTGAGCGAAATTTCCCAGAGAAGGCACTGAGAGCCACCTGAGAGCTTAGTTGACAGGTTGCCCAGGAGCTGGAATTGGAGCCCAGGAGGCCCCTGCCGGATACTGGGGACAGCCGGCCTCCCACAGCCACTGGCAATAAGAGCACAGGTAGTCAGGCCGGGAGGAGGGGCTCTTCCCGGGTGGGCCTTGCAGCGTGCCTCTAGCGCCCTCTACTAGCAGAGATGAGCACTGCACCAGTGTGGAAAAGAGAAATGTTTACTGGGTCCAGCAAGCCCCTGTCGAAGTAGGGCCAAGGGCAGCAGATTTGGGGCCCAGCAAAGGCACATGTACTCTCTGTCTCCTCCGTGAATCTCATATAATTTTAGATTCCTAAGTCTCCGAACAAGATGTTGATATTCTAACAACGGGAAAACAGTAAGAGCTAACTTATGTGGTTGAGTTGGTGTTTCAACTGGTATGTGTGTGCGCGTGCGCGCGAAGGGTGTATTTATAAACCAAGCTAACAGTGCCTCTCTGTAAAGATTATACTACATAAAGATTAAACAAGGTTTTGTTCTTTGCCTCCCAGCCCCTCCTTTCCTACTAAATCACCTAATCCTGCCCAGCCCCAAATCTTAGACCTCCTTCCATGAGAGACAGACTATGAGGCACACTTCTTATGAAGCTTTCAGGCTGTGACTCCCAAACTAGAGTAGAGTTTGGGGTGGGAGGAGGGAACCTACAATCTGCATTTAACTAGCTCCCCAGAAGTCTCCAATGCGCCGTAGGAACAGAGCATCGCTCTCCACTGGCCCGGAAGTGGGAAGTGGGGAACCGCATGGCCAGTGATAAGAGAAAGGGACACCAGGCTAACAAGCTCCTCTCTGCCCCCACTCGGGGAGAAAGTCAGTGTTGATACTAGGTTTCCAAAATGAAAATCAGATAAAGGCACATGGAGCTGCTTCATGGGTGATGAGATTTAATGACTCAAAAGAGAAGAAATTGATTCCTGTTTGTCAGACTGGGAAATTGGAGGAGCAGATCCCTTGGCCTCTTGCCTGGTCACCTCTTCAGGAATATTTTCTACACAGGAACTATGTCAGAGCTAGGGCATGCTAGGGGTCCTCTCATCTGACTCAGAAATAAGGGCCGCCAGCTCCTGAGCAATACTGATGTTACAGTATTGCCCTGAGTCCCTATAGGAATGTCTCAAGTGCCTGCCTATTCCACCCTATAATGCATCCACCTTTTGTCCCTATCCAGTGCAGCATGTGAGGAAGCCCATGAGTGCTGGCTGCTCTGTTGTGGGTTGTTATGACACAGATCTAGAATGCACTTGGGTGTCTCTGTGTCCCCATGGACTGGAAGCTCCCCACGACAGCAGCTCTTGCACCTGTGCCTGTCCTGCAGCAAGCCCTCAGTAGGAAGCTGTGTGGCCCAGTACACAGTCACACACCTCCATCACTTCAGGGTCTAGCTGCTTCCCCTACAAAATGATCGTTTGAAAATCCTGCCTCTCCTCCAAAGCCATGGGGTGTCTATCATAGTCAGGGTTCACAAAGGAAAGGTTTAATACAGGATGTGTAATTTAGAGAATTATTTCATAACATTTACCCCAAAGAGTAAAATGTAAGAGTGTAAGAGGTCTTCCCTGCACCGGAGACCCAAGGAATCCAGCTGAGGTCCTGGATCCCACAGTCATGTCCTCCATGAGTCCAGCTGAAGACCTGAAGCCCACAACAAGGTCTCATGCAAGTCCATATCAGGGACCTCACTGGGAAGGCCCCAAGGTCAGAGGTGGAAGCTGGAAGGTCCACACCAGTAGGCTGAGGGGTCTGAACTGGAGCCAGGAAGCAACACTTGAGGTAAGGGCCAGAGCTCCTCCAAGAAAACCACAGCCATCCTCAGTGACACTGAGGTCCCAGACTCCTCCAGAATAACAGCCGAGTTAATACCAGGAAAGCAGCAAGACAGGCTCCTCCAGGAGAACCGACAACCCCACCTCTTCCCCTCCTCTTCTCCTCTTATGCTGTTGGCAGCAATCCTCAGGTAGGCCCTCCACACCCAGCACCAGCTCATACAGTTTAGCTGGGTGTTCCACGTTGGCCACTAGCTAATCCACTACGGTAGCTAACACCCAGAGTGACCCGAGGAGTAGCTGTGGACTCCAGGGATGCTGTGGCGATACAAGTCCATCTATGCACCTGACG
>NDGM011111041.1:0-38060 GCA_002564305.1 Octomys mimax | reverse complement strand
AGATTACAGGCGTGTGCCACCACACCAGGACTTGGTCTCTGGCTCAGCATGGCCCGGGGCGAGGCTAGCATGGCATGCAGAATCAGAGAGCAAACCCTGATCCCTGTGCTTGCCAAATCAGGCACTCAGTCAGCCTGAGCTATGTCACCGGCCCCACAATAAGATCTACGTTCAAATTTTCATCCTGACTGGACACAATATGGAGAATGTGCATGGGAACCATGAAGAAAAACAGTGAGGAAGGAATTTAGTGGCTTGGGGAAGAGAGAAGAACAAGATGTGAGAACTGGAACAATGGCTGAGGGAATGGAGATGGGGAGAACGCTTTGGCCACTGGGAAATGTGTGCCTGATCTTATAGCACAACTGAAGAACTTGCACAAGTCATCAAGTAAATAGTGAGTTAACCAGGGGTTTGTATGCAAAGCAGAGACCTGATTCCACAAGAAATCCTTGTCTATGGAAAAGTACGCAGCCTGCTAAACAATCCTCTTACAAATGATCATTTCAGCCCCGCCTGTCTTTAGGGACCTGCTTATACTCACCGGGTTACCCCCTGTGCCAACGAAACACAAACATATTTCTTCCAGTACACACTTTGTTTTGATTACAATCAAGATTAGCCTGCTTTAATGTTATGAAACTCAGCTGGGCTTTTAATTTTTAAAGCAAATTTAATTTTATTAGTTATTCTGATTACTTTAGTGAAAAATTAAATATAATCCTTTCCAATCCTTTGGAAGGTTGTAAAACCTGAGCTACAACCAGAAAAAGAGAAGGTTGAAGAAGAAAAGTTTCCCTGGAGACAAGGAGAAAAGGAGAGTCTTCTATTTTTCTCACTGTCAAGAAACTTTTGAGAAGATAACAAGGAAATAGGGCAACCTCAGATGCAACAAAAGGGGAAAATTCTTGGAGTCCAAACCCTGTGAGTGTGAGGGCAAAGCTTATCAGTGTGTCCCTGGTGCCTAGGACTTTGAGACACATCAGAAATAATCGATACTTGCTGGGATCAAGGAAGACAAAGAGGGCTCACTGTTGTCAAGGAAGAGAATTTGGGGATGAATTGATGGTCTCATAGCTGATGCCCTCTGCCCACTCACACCTTGAACTTGAATCAGGGAAAAGAACAAAGTAGACAAAGGATTAAAGATATTGAAAGTTCATCCAAGTATTCTGAGGCCCTCCTGCCAAGGGGCTCAGCCATCACTGAATGGTTACATTAGTTCTTTTCCAAACAAGAAAGCCTTTTGTAAGACCCCTGAAGTACCCTGTGATTGGAATATTCCTCCTCCTTGTCACAAAATTCAAATCTGAACTCCTCAAAATGACCTTGATCAACCCCCTGATCTACAGCAAACCTCCTGAAAAAAACTGCCTCTTCACCTTTTATTCTGCTTCTAGCACTAGCACTGATCATTCCCCCAAATTATCTTCTTACAGATGTGTTGCTTCATCTTAGGAACAGGCTCCAAGAAATGCATCATGAAGCTGCCTCACAACTGTGCAAATATCATGGGGTGACCTGCAAGGACCTCGGCGGTGCAGGTCCTCACGGAAGAAGGCTTCTTGGTGCAATCAGAAGGTTCTGTGGACGTGAGATGTGACAGACAGCTTACTGTCTAATAATAAATGTGTTTTGTATAAGTAGGAGTAGACTCTAAAACAATGATGAAAATGTACAGCATGGTGAAAACATAAGCCAATAAGATATATATTGTCATTATCAAGTGTTATATACCATACATAATTGTATGCACTACGTTTTTATATAACTGTCAGCACAGTAGGTTTGTTTATATCAGCATCACTACCAATACATGAATAATTCATCCTACTATGACATTATAATAGTCACACTATCATTAAGCAAAAGAAAAATTTTAGCTCTGTTGTAATGTCATGGGACTGCTGTTGAATATGCTGTCCAGTTTTGGCAGACGTGTCTTTAGGTGGCACACGGCTATGTTTATGTGTTTATCCATTTGTCATCCACTTGATGGTGGTGGGATGCATGGTCTACCAGGCCAGAGATCTTCTTTTTAGAATTCATTACTGTATCTTCCAGCTAAGAAAGTTGCTGGCACATGGTATGTTTTCAATGCATATTTTGCTGAGTGAGTATCACATTAAAAAGGAGACATATAGCATCCATACTGATCTGTAAATAATTGGTTAATTTAAACAGAACAAGTAACAGAATGAAATTTAGAACAAAATTCTACTCATGTAAGCTAGAAATGTAGTCATGCAAGGCATTCATATATTTTTAAGACATTAAAATTGTTGACTATGTTGCGGTTGGGAAAGGATAAAGCATTGAAAAAAAAATATGCTACACACATACAAACAGGTAAATACCGCAAAAGCCACCATGGGCAAATCTGATCATAGCCATGACCTTCAATATAAGAATAGAGAAGAGAAAGAATCATAGGCTCTTATGACCATACCCACATTGTTTTTAATTTATATATAAATTGTTCAATCAAATTAACTTGTTAGTAAACTGTTTCTCCCATGATATGCATGGATTCATCCCACTTTTGGATTGTTATAATAAAAGTCCCAATAAAACTTCCCTTCCCGGAACTATAAAGGAGAGAAACACAAAAAAAGTTGGCCAGGTGGGCCATGAAGTCAGCATTCTGCTGCTCCTGTGGCATGAGAGATCTCTTTCTGCTCTGGCTCCATGTCACCTAGAGCATCCACAGGTGGCTCACGGAACACCCCATGGGAAACTACTCATCCAGTCTACTTCTACAACTCTCAGGCCCTAGGGAGCATTTTAAAAGGATGAAAGTAACATGGTACACCTGGCTTCCTGGGACACACGTGAGGGATAAGAGCAGACCGTGAACGGGTTGCACAAACAGACCTGTGGGCGTGTCAGCCACAGCTGGCTGTGTAACTTACATACAGATCACCCTAGTCTCAAAGAATACTGGAGCAAGATGAGACTTTTAGCAATTTGGAGAGACGTTCCTCCTCTTGGGCTTCGCAGAGCCCTGGAGGGACTCCTCTCTGCACAGCGTACAGGGCAGAGCCAGTGTCTGGACTCTGCTCTCCGACTCTTCCTCCAGTGCTCTTTCCATTTGTCTCACTGTCCAGCTATTGACCTGTGTAGCAAAGGTATGAACCAGGTTTTCTCAGCCACCCAAAGGGCAGTGAGGCACGTGGGTGCTGAATACCTTTTCAGCATATTAATTTTATTATCTGAACCAAATCCTTTTGTTTCAACTGTTCCCCAAAGTGTAGACTATCCAATATGCTTATTAGACCTACAGACTGAATTAAGTACAATGACTCTCAAAATATATTTCTTTGCTCTAATTTATTTTATTCTGCAGTACTAACTAGTAAATATATATATCTATATCTATATATATATATCTACCTATATATATAGATATAGATATAGATATTCTAATTGTCATACTTGTAAGCAATGCAACTAGCATTGTCTATGACACTAATCCTTGCTCCATGCCCACAACCATCCTTATTGCTTCTAGTGCAGAAAGCAAAGGAAGTAAAAACCTTCTACTTTTAAGATAACTTGTTGGTGACCCCTGATAAATGACAGCTTAGCAAGACTTCAAGGAACTCACGACTTATAGCTTGAATTTCAGGCAAACATCTTCCTCCATTTCTAATGGAAAGTGGATCCTTCCCCCTGCTTTTGAAGTGCTCCTTGGGAATTGTTTGAGTGTTCTTTGCAATCTTTTATACCCAGCCTAAGGACTCTGACAAACTCTCTCTTTCCCTTCAAAGCCTTGTTAACTATGTGATGAATACACCTGTCACTTCCAATTCTAACCTTACTTTCTGTTGTGATGGCTGTAGCATTTGGTATCTATGGCAACTTTTCAGTGGCTCCACATCGATTAAAAAATGATTGGCTTATCAGGATTGCTGGTTTGATTGATGGAAATGATCAGTTGCTCAAAATAAGCATGACAGATAAAGTCGCTTGATTAGCTAGTATTTGCAAGATTTCAAAATTTTAGATTTCATTACCTTCTTTTTATTATTTCTATGCAAAAATAAGTAGAATTTAATTCTACCAAAGTAGTTACAAGTTAATTTGAGCTGTCTGGATGAAGAGAAATTATATTCAATCCACACACCTTCCTTCAAAGACAAGTAGCAAATTGGCCTATACTAGAAAATCTACTACTTGATTTCCTAATATCCCAAGGTCAGAGTAAGGTATGACTTCTTTAAAAATCAAATTTGGGGTTAAGAAACAGTTTAGTCAGTTTTAGGGCATTTGCAAATTAATTATGAAGACTTTTATTCTAATGCTTCAAGTATGCAAAATTAGGAAAGAGAATTATAAAGGAGAAATATTAACGGGAGCCTGATGTTCCCAGGAAAACTAATACCTTGCATTTTAATAGAACATTTCAAACCAATGTCTTCAACACTGCAACGATGCATCAGTGACAGCACATACATGATTTGATGCAGTCTATATTTTTTAAATTGTCCTGTGTTTATTTTAATGTGACATTGCAATTTATCGACCATATTCCACCTTTAAAAATAGAGGTAGCAACTTCATATTGTTTAACCTAATGCTTTAAGCACTCACTTTATTTTTACAAATATTAATTTTCATGTCCTCAGGCTACCATAACAAAGTAGCACAAATTGGGTGGCTTCAACAAGAAGAAATATATTCTCTGACAGCTATGGATGCTGGGAATTTACAATCCAGTTGTCAGTAGACCCGCACTCCTGTGAGGCCCTATGGGGTCTCCTCCTTGCCTCTTATGAACTTTCCATATCTGCATGGGTTCCTGCCACCCTCCCTGGGCCGCTGCAGGGCTTTCACCCCTGCCTTTGTTACCGAACAGACTTCTTTATGTCTCTATCTTCATGTAGCCTCTTCCTTTTTATTTCCAGTCCTGGAGATCAAATCAGGGGCCCGTGCATGCTAGGCAGGCACCTACCTGTGAGCTGCGTCCCAGGCCCTTATTTTTTATTTTGAGACAAGTTCTTACCAAGTTGCCTAGGCTGGCCTCAAACTTGTGATTCTCCTGCCTCAGCCTGCAAAGTAACTGAGATTATATGCCTGTGCCGCTGTACCTAGTATAGGGCCATCTTGTTATGCAAATACTAATAATTTTTAAATGGGGCCCTAGTGCAGTATGATCCCTCTTAATAATTAAATTTATAATGGTCCTAGTTCTAAATAAATACAAGTTCTGAAGTGGTACAGGTCAGTACTCTGACATAAACTTTTGAAGAACCCAATTCAACCACTCATAACTAACATTATATGTGATTTTACAGATAATGTCATTCAGGATGAGGCAAATAGTTTTTTTAAGGTGAAACTGATTTTTAATAAATTGATAGCAATGGTGTGGAAACACAGCAGAGAGAACAACCTAAGCTGGAATGTGAGACTGACTGCACAACTTGGCACCCTCGGGTCTCTTCTCTCTTCCCACGCCCCTTCAAATGTGATCTTGGATTCTTATCAACCAGCAAACATTCAGCTCAGCAGACACTGGAAAAGTATCTGCTCATTGGGCCTTGACCTCTTGTCGGGGCTCTTGTTGAAAGCCACAAGAGACCCCGTGGAGCAGAACCACAGCCAGCAGCTGGTGGCCACCAGGTCTCTGATCTGATCTGGCTGAGGCCACAGACTTGTGACATGCACCCTAGGCCAGGGGAACCAGTCCTGTGAGAAGGCCAGTAGTGCCCCCAGTGAGACCTGTCCCCAGCTGCCCATTCAGAGAAAAATCTTGACCTGAAAGAACAAAAGAGTTTATTGTTTAAAATGACCCCTTAAACCTTCTTCCCAATTTCCTGTTTCTTTTGCCTAATGATTACTTTAGTTTCACAAGTGCACTAAGGGTTTTTTGCATCAGAGCCCTTTGTATTGCCCAGACAAGGTGTGTGGTGGGTGGGGGTGAAACAAACAGTAAGATCTGTTGGTGGCAAGTAGGAGGGCTGGGTGAGGAAGGCATTGGGCCTACTTGGCTTTGAACACCATTTACTTTCCTCCACTGCTCTCAGTGGTCTGTCAATTGGACCAAAAATAGCCTCGGGGGCTGAAAAAAGCAGCTGGGGCATGGAGAACAAGCAGCTGGGTCATGGTCCCTTCCAGTGTCCCCATCTTTCTGCAGGGCACTTCCTCATCAGTTTGACTTCAGAGAAGTCGAGAAAAGATGCCCATAAACACTAGCAGCTATCGTTAGTGAGCAGTCATTTATGTCCTTCTTCCCAGACTCCCCAGTCTGTGAAGTTCTGCATTTGAACCCCAACTCTGAGCAACAGGAACAGAAAGACAAGCAGATATAAATTAGAATTCTTAGGATTAGATCCACCTCTGTTCTACAGCTCCCACTGCAGTTAGAGCAACTTTCCAAAACATAAGACTGAGCTTGCTCACCTTCAGTTTAAAAGCTTCCAGTTTTCTGTTGTTCTTGGGGTTACAACCAGCTCCCTTAGCAAAGCCTATGTGACATTAGTCAGCCAGAACCGCTGTGCCCGGCCACCTCCCCAGACTCATGGCACGCGCTTGTTCCTCATCCTCTAGGCCGTCAGTCCACTTCCCTGCCTTCCCCCACCACCACCACCTTCCCTCTTTCAGGGCCATTCTCTTAGCAGTTGTGATTTCATTCTTATCCAGCTGAGGTCTTGCCTTCATAAGAATGTCAGCTCCAAGACAGCAGAGAATTGTGGGGCTGGGGATGTAGCTTGCTGGTCAAGCACTTGCCTGGCTGTGCAAAGCCCTGGATCTGATCCCCAGCCCTGAGAAAGAGGGAAAAAAAAGAATTGCATCTGGTTTTGCCAATGAGTTTATTCCAAAGCTCAGTACTTTGCACATCATGGACACTTGGTCACAGTCTGTGGGATGAATGCAAAGCTTATAAAGGGCTCTAGGTTTCCTGTAACTACCCAGAGCAGTGTGACTTGGAGATGCAGAAATGGTTCCTATCTATACATGCATTAATCTAATGAACATTTATTCCATGCCTGCGACACTGGGGAACATAGGATAAATGAGATAGGCAAGCATCTAACCAATCCCTGGGGGCTGAATCGCATTCCCTGCGTCCTTTATATGCAATCATCAACCTACTACACCCTGAGTGTGAGCATCCACTGAAATTTTTAAAGCTGTGTGCTACTTACTTAGCTTTGCTGTTTACATTCATCATGCACATATTACTTAAAAATTTTAATGTTAGAAATAAAAATCATTCCACATCATTAAAAGTTTAAAAGACAATTATCATGCTTTCAGAGATGTGTCCTGATTCTGGGCCTAAGAAAATTACTGTCAATAAATCCTTTATGATTTTATGGGTACTAAAAAAAAAAAACAATAAGGTAAGAATTTTACAATATAAAAATAATTGAAAGATATATAGAAATTCCAAAAATCATTCTCCAGGATTAATGTGACCATTAGATAAATTGTACATTTTTTATGTTATAATGCAAAATGAATAAGGGAAAATGGAAATAAAACTATACACACACACACGCACACACACACACACACCAAAGCTTCTCAAAGTCTTTCAGAAGCTAATAAATTGAAAAAGGACCGAGTTTGGGAGATTGTTTCTGCCCACTGGACTTGCTTTTACTGATTTCCTTACCTGCTTTGGCTGTTGCAGGATGTTCATGTGATCTACCTCAGAGGCTGTGCTAGTCATCCAGTTACCAAAAGTGCGGGAATCATCATCCTCATTTTATAGAAAGAGAAAGCTGAATTGGAAAGTTTAAAACACAATTAAACAGCAGGCATGGTCATGTGACCTCAGATAGCATGTTCCTGTCATCATCCCAAGCTGCCCCAAACTATCAAGAACAGGTTCTGGCTGGCTCCATACATGGAAAGTCTGGATATGAATGCAAAAATTAAATGAATTGATGTAGGTTTGGGGCTCTATTTCAAGACTGAGAGTGGGATTCCTAAATGCCCTCTGGAGCCCTGGAGAGAAAGAGCAAAAGTCTAAAGGCCTTTTCATCTAGCTCTGTGAAGAAATCAATCTCCCCAGCAGGAGGCACTTGCAGCTTAGACGGAGGGTGATACAAATGTAGGCACCTGCAGGGCCAGACATCTTGCCCTAGGAGGGTGGGGAACTGCCCCAGATGTGGTATCCAGAAAAGCAAGGTCAGTAGGTAAGTGTTTCCCCTAGGGTGTTTGACAGTCTGGAATTTCCATCTGAGGAAAAGTAATTCCCTTCGGTTACACTGTTTCCCCCAAAGAATCTCCTTTAAAATGCATAGGACCCTAACAAGGCAGTTAAATCATTCATTCCTTTGCTTATTTGGTCCACCTGTGAGCAGTGGGCCCCTAACCTAAAAGTCCCTGCTTTCTTTTATGATTCAAATTGATTTTCTTCACTGCATGCCTAGAAAGAACAGTTTTGATGTTCCCATCCATAAAATGGGGATAAAGATAATGACTACTTAGTAAATTTTCTTTAAAGGAAATGAATCAACCATGCACTTATTATAAACCATACCTGGCATATGGATTGCTTGTTATTAAGGAGTAGCATTTTAACCCCTCTACACTGAAGTTATTTTATTTCTAAAATAAGAGTACCAATGCTCTAAAGTGGGAAGTGCCTGTTTTTCCTTGATTCAGCCAACAGAGATCAGTTGAGTTCCTCTATCTGATGAACATGATGTAGTGGTGACCATAATACATTCATCAAGTTTGTACTTTAGAGATCAAAGCAGACATTATTGACAATTATGGTCAAACAGTGACAATATGACACAAACACTGAGTATGCTGAAGGAAATGAACTATACCAGTGGGGCCTCAGTGGGACTTTCTAAAGAAATGACATTCAAATTAATTCTAAGATGAGGAGTTGGACAGGTCAAGAGTTGGGTGCGGGAGAGCCCCAAGGGCCAGAAGTCAAGCCCTAGGAATAGTGAGAAAACCAGTGAGAGTGCGGAAAGAGTGGTGGAGTGTAACAAACAAGTGGAGACCAGGCTAACTTCCTCCAGGGCTCAGGAGGTCACGTTGGAGGCTCTATACCTCATTCTGTGAGAAATAGGATGCTTCCAGGTTACAAGCATGGGGAAACGTGAAAGGATTTTCCAGCCTCATAGCATTGCTGTTGTTGCTATGTCGAGACAGCACAAGCCACATAGAACAGGTCTCAGAGAAAATGAAAATAGGCTCAGAGGCCGCGGTACCCATCCAGGAGAGAAGGTGGGGCCAGGGGGGTGATTCTAGAAGGAAGGAGGACTGGACATAAGTAGGAGTTGTGCTGATGAAGAATCAGCAGGACAGGCAAATAGAAAATGCTCCAGGTCTCTCCACTCCTTTCTTCAGTTTGTGAGCAGCCTGGCCAAGAAGGATATAAAGTGACTTTATGGTTCTAGGGGAACAGCAGTATTTTGGGAACCTCTTTGGGGCCTTGGGCCCACTTACTTCTCCAGACTCCAAGGAGGACTACACAATACCTGGGTTTGGGGTTTCCAGAAGCAGGGTCAGTCTTCCTCAGCAACAGGAATCAGCTGGGACTTACTGGGCACTGCCTTCCTGCAATCCAGTCTGAGCGTGCTTCAGTCTCCGGTCCTAATACTATTTGTCTCCAGAGATCATGGGCACTTAGCTTTAGAGAAGCACAGGAAATTTTCAGCGAGGAGAGGGAGGCAGATTAGAGATAAGCCTCAGGAAAGCTGCAAGCTTTGTTACTGCGGAGACCAAATATCTCTGCTGTGTGCAGAGGTGACTGTAACCAACTTACGGGGATGTAGACAGCCTTGGGATACTCCTGGCCACGTGGCAAGGGGCTGCACGGTTTGCGAATGTTGCGTAAATAGGTCAGCCCACACCTTTAGGAGCATCTGTTCTCAGAGGCCTTATTCCAGCTCCCACCATTGCTCTGAAGGTACCAGTGCCTCTAGAGCATTCTTCCCTCTTCCTGGTGCCTCTCTGCCTTTTCCTACTTCTCTATCAGATTCCATTCTTACAAGAGTAGATAAGTGTCAATAGCAAATTTTAAGATTTTCTTGTGAGATTGGCAGAAACCTAGAAGACTAATAATATCAAATGCTGGAGCATACACCAGGAAACACAACGTTATCATTCACTACAGAATGTGTAACCTAGGGATGCCTTTTTGAAAAGCAATTTGGCAGCGTCTATTAAAATTGTAAGTATGAATTCCTTCTGCACAACAATTCTACTTCCAGGAATGAAGCTTGCAAAAGTATTTCTTCATGTACCAAATGTTAAAAGTTGTCTGTAGCTATTTATCAAGGATAATAGTACAAAGCTGGAGACAACTTAACTATCCAAAGCAATGGATAAGTGTTGGTACATCCATCCTGGGAAATACTATGAAGCCAGTAAAAGAAGTAAAATTAAACCTAAACGATTTCCAAGGCATGTTATATGACAGCAGCACAGCAGCTTGATGTGTGCACATATATTGATCTTTATTTCTACAGAGAGATTGATCCAAAGGTATGTAAGCCAGCAAGCACACAGGAAAGAAGACAGAAAGTTGTGCCATAAAATCACAGTAGACATCTCCAGGGACAGGAGCAGTGTCTACAGGAAGAAAGAGGGGAATATCCAAAATCTGTAGGTATCTAAGGTTCCAACAATAGTCAGATTACCAGAAACAGAAAGTAGGAAGGTGGTCACCAGGAGCTGCAGGAGGGAGAAAATAAGAAGTTTACTGAGTAAAGTTGCTGTTTGGGACGATGTAAAAGTGCTGACGATAGATGGTAGTGACAATTACAGAACACTGTGAATGTGCATAATGTCATCAACCTATATGCTTTAAAAGGTGGAAGTGGCAAACTTCAGATTAAGTATATTTCACCAGAATAAAGAACAAGGATTATTCCAAAAATTCCAACCACTGATTTCCAGTACCAGGCATTTGGGAATAAGGGAAGATCCTGTTTGTAAATAATGGGCTCTTAATGCTAAGAGGCAACAGCAGGTTTAACGCATCCTCCTCCTTCTCACAGACTCCATAACCACAATGGCAACCAAGTATTTACAAGCTGAGTATCAGTCTGCAGTCCCAGCCTGAAGACCCTTTGTAACGGATCCCTCCAAACCCCCTACAGTAAACGATGTGAATTGAGGGACGGGCTCATAACTGTCATTTAAGAAATAAAAGGAGCACAATGATTTAGCGTAGTTCTCATATAGTCCTACTTGGAACCAATAGCTAAGTGAATGCTCTAGCAGTTTATAGCATGCAATTGCTTCGTCGCTGAATAAAGGCCATTTTTCTGTCCAGTGGCATCTTTGAGACAAAGTCCCTAAGGACACCGAGTCACCTCAGCAAATGAGACTAGAATTAAACTACCTAGTGCCCAAACATGTCCCATGTGGCATCTGCACATCAGGACTTGAAGCCCACTGTACCAAGCAGATGGGACCACACTGATTACATTCAGCCTGAGCACTTTGCAGAAGAAATCAAACAAACACAAACAAACCCAAGTCCCATAATGTTTCACTGCTTTTCCACAGGCATCTGTCAAAAGAAAAGACAGGAGAGGTTTATGCAGGGAGGAGAAGGCCAGGTCAAAGGTGGAGAGAGAGAGGTTCCAGCCCTTGCCAAGAACTCAGGGTAGGAAAGCAAATGTCACTGAGAGAAAGTCCATCTTTGCCACAGGTAACTAAATATTCCCTGCCCTGGATGTTTACAGACAGCTGATTTATGAGTCCTGACAAAGCAAAAGGGACATTCCTTGAGTTACTGCCCATTTAGATGAGGGGATAAAACCTTTGTATTTACTCTCAGCACTTTTAATATCTCAAACGAATACTAATCAGGGCTGCTTGTTGAAAATGAGTATACCATTTTCTGCTGTATCTCATGTCATCTGAACGACCTTGCATTTGAGAACTGCAAGGCGGGAGTTTGTTCGGTCTCCAGGAAATCGTGGAAGTCTAAATTAGCAAATTCAAGCTGCCCGAGCTGCAAAATATAGAACAAAGCATTGGGAAAGGTGCAAAACACAGCATTTGGCAGGAAAAAGGGCTCACCCTTGATGTTCTTAAAAGCCTGACTTGTTCTTCATAACACCAAAGGGCAGAATGAAAACAGCGTTTTCTATTGAGAATAGCGGTTGACTGACTCTGAGCGGTTCTTCTCAGAGCCAGTGCAAGGCCAGAATTTAGAGCTGGGCTCCCATGTCCCCTCTTGCCTCTTGCAACCTACAAGAGAGCCCCCCGCTGCCAGTCCATGGCCTTGGGATCGCAGCCCCTCACTTTACGGAAGCCCTTTCCCTGCTTGAGCAGACATGAGATCTCTCCTCTTAGCATCTTCATCTCCGCTCTGTATCCCATACACTGCTGCAGTGAACCAGCCCCAAGTCCTCTCCCTCCTGCCTGTTACTGCTTTTACAAACAGCTCTCACTTTTCTCTTTTGCAAACTTCTCCAGGCAAAACATCAGAGGAGACTTGAGTGAAGTGACTTTTGCAAGTACTAGAGCCCTGCCCGGATATCCTTGTCAACATTTCCAGCCTTTTTACCCAAAGAGTTTCTTTGAAGCAAAAACTTGAAAAAGCAAATGCCTCCCTTAGCCCCACTAATACCTCTCTAAGCTGTTAATGATCAATTACCCTTGCTATGCAGGAAAGCACAATGTCCGTCTGCAGCAGACTTTGAAGAAAAAGGTTAAAGAGGAGAGGGAGAAGGAATAAAGTAGGGAGTTAGCAGGGAGAGGCAGGGAGAATGAATATGAGAGAGGACAGGAAGACAAGAACTACGTTGGCCTTGCAGCACTCAGAAGATAGAAGCAGGAAGATCACTCTGAGCTCAAGGCCGGAATAGGCTACACAGTGAACTCAAGGTGAGCCCAAAGTGCATAGCAAGAACCTGACTCAAAAAATAATTCTTGTCCTCCAGTACATTTTTACCAAACGTGGATATGATATAGGTGATATAGGCACGTACAGAAATACACACAAGGGACCCATGTTCACTGAACAGCCAGAAAGCTCAGAGAACCACCTGATACCTTCCTCTGACCATGAGCAAATCCTGCAATTTCTTCATCTAATGACTCAGTCAGTCACCCACCATCTCCTCTCCACGTGGACGTAACCAACATTTGGTTAAAAGCGCTCTTTTTTTTTTTTTTTTTTTTNTTTTACAAGCAGCCCAATAAAGCTGAGTGAAAATATCAAAATTCTCTGTAATCTAAAACCTCAGACTGCAGAGTCGTCACATATAATACTTTCTAATTGTGACCAGGACCCAGATGGAATAACCTAATAAAATGAAGGGCAAACAGAGCTACAGTGCATGTGGCCCAGTGGTCTGACACGGAAATCTCTTCTGCAGAGCTGAAAAATTCCTATAGGCATTTTCCAGACTTAACCTGGCCTGCCCACTCTTTAGCTTGAGTCTCCACCACTGCTCACCTCTGCACCCCAAGTCGGTCCCACAGCTCATCATATCAGCTCATGTTTAAGTCTTTTTTTCTTTAATATGATTAGCAAAACACAAAGCCTCCTCTGACTACCAATATCAAATGCAGTTTAATCATTTATTTGCCTTTTATCTACTGTGATTAAACCAGGAAACTGACTTCCCTCACACACTGATGAGTCCTCTGAATCTCACGTCTTTTGAACTACTGTCCTTAGGCTGCACTAAGGAGGATCAGGTCCTTTTCTCAAGTGGTGATAAGGAGAATGGATGGAGAACCCTGGGAAAGATAAGAGAAAGGAGATGCGGATTATTCCATCATCACCTTTGGTAAGAAAAAATTGAATGAATGTGTTTCACTTGAGCAGCAACTTTATAAAGCACCTTCAGGCAGACTCTGAGTCCCTGAGGATAAGCAGGGAATCAGCTGTTGTCCCCAGTACACACAAAGAAAAAATCAAGGATCAGCGAAGTCAAAGAAATTGTACCACATCTTGATGACTTGCAAACCCAAATATATCGTGCAATCTCTATTTGAGTCTCCTCTGTCTTTTGTTTGAAAAGCTACTAAAACACCTGTTTGGATCTACCTTTCTTGCAAGATTAGAGATCACACACAGTTCTCAGCACTTACTATGCAAGCTTGCCTGACTGTACGCTGCTCCCACTGGCTGCCTGGTGTCAGCGGCGTCAACATCTGGGGAAGGCTCTGAGTGTGAGCCCCAGTCTGCAGCCAGTCCTCATGCGGGTGAGTTACCTGATTTAAAAACTCCCTCTGAAGTACCCTTAGTGGACTTCAATGAGATAAGTAACTCACTAAGATCCACCACTAGTTAGTGATAGCATCTGAATTTGAACCCCAAACAGGTGTCATTCTAGTTCTTATGACAAGCATAACAAAGTGGGACTGACAGATTCTCAGAATCCCCTAGTACTTAGGAAGTGTTTGTATGGTCAAGAATTGTCAGCAAGAAAGTCTCATGCACCTTATAATGGTGTTAGGCATGATCTCAGGAAATAAACCTTTAGAGATCCACAGATGAGAGGAGTTGTGGCCTTAAAATTGCCCCTACAAGTCATATAGGCCCTATCTCCACAAAGAATTCTAGCTTTGCTCAAAATGGACCTCCAAATTTTAATGTGAGTAATCCTGCTCTTCCCTATCCTGTCTCTGATATGATATATTAAACCTAAAACTAGTTCATCCCCAGCAGGTATAGCTCTGGCATGGCCCCAGACTCTGCTTCTGCCCAAATGTTTCAGAAATAGGTAACCAAAGGAAGTTAAATATCGCTAATATCAATATGGTTTGCTATGCCCTCAACAAATGGAGGAAACATTATAGATTACAGTCTCCAAAATTCATGTCAACAGTTTGTTAAGCACAGATGAGGTCCAGTACTGGCACAAAGGTGACAACCTGATGATGGTGCCAATCACCCTGATGGAGCTCTGATTCTGTGCCACATACCATGGCAATCCCACCATGGGCAATGACTTATTTACTTCTCATTAACCCAAAGAGGTCTGTGTTATTATTACCCCCATTAGAGGTAAGAAAACTAAAGCAAATAGCAATTTTAAAATTTGCCAATGGTTAAACAGGCATCCAGGCAAGATACAACTCTTATCTGCTTGATTAAAAGTATTGGGCTCATACTTTAGGGTATAACTGTTAAGTTAGACAAGCCAGTGAGAAAAATCCAACTGTTTGAGACTGGCTCCAACAAACACAAGTAGTCAAGTGCTTATTTCAGACTCCAGGGCTACACAATGATGCTGGGTCCTGGCAAACAAACACTGGAAACAGGCTCCTTTATAGAAGAGTTTCTGTTCTGGGGCCAGCTTCAAACACTATATAAGCCGAATTTTCTCTGTGTATTTATGGAACTTTCTCAGGCATAACAGGAATAAAAGTACTCACCCCTCTATAGGGGGAAATGGAGATGAAGTGTGGGAGAAACACTTAGCAAGCAGTTGGCTTGGGGGCTGGGGACAGAGGAAGAGACCCGCGCTCTTCCTTCCCTGCTTTGAGTGGAATGAAACTCATTGACTCTGGCTCAGCCACTTCCTGGGCTCCTTCTCTAGCTGTTTTGTCCAAATATTTGAGTCCTTCACTTTCTACATCTGCTTCCTTCTCAATATACTGTTTTTCCCTAGAGCAGTATAAGAATGGATTGGAAGAGCACACAGTAGTGTACTCGGGAGACACAACCGGGCTCACAAGATCAATATCTTCTTGTGGTGCATCACAATCTATTTGTAGATCCCTACTGATAAAATAACAAGGAAATGGCAGGGACTCAAAAGAGCTCTAGTGAACAAATTAGTGGTTCTGGATTCTAATTCCGACCAACTGGATATGTAACCTGAGTCCCTACCTCTTTGATTATGAAATGGGAGGAAACGCAGTCATCTTTCAAGTTTCTTTTCAGTTTTGAGCCCTAGAATTTCTTTAGCTGAAATATGGCCCAAACTATCATCAAAGACAAATGTTTCATACTGCATTTTCTTATATTTTATATATTTCCCTCTGCTGGAGTGACGCCTAGATAAGCCCCAACCACCATGACTTACCTTCCTCCATATGAAAGACTGATTTAGCTACTTTAACATGACCACTGTAAAACCAGACTGGATAACATAGATCTTCCCAGTGGATCTTTTGCTAGGGATGTAGCTCAGCAGCACAGTGCTTGCCTGGCAAGCGCAAGGTCTTGAGTTTGATTCTCAATACACAGAAAAAAGAAGTGGATATTTTTTTCCTCTGATGTCTTACTTAACCAAAGGACTCCCCTTTTGAGCTGCTAGGGACACACCTAAAGATAACGATATTTTCCCACTTGGGAAAGGTTTCCAAGCAACAAGTCTGAGTAATCTTTCCCACTGGGGTGGAAAATCCAGCCACGCTAGAGAACTGCTGGGGCTTTACTTTATTTTCACTCTAATGTTGATTTTGTCAGACTTCTCAGGCAAAGAGACACAGAAAGACAAATCAGAATCCAGTTGAAGTGCTAGACGTTTATTTTCTTTTCTAGCCATTTTAGAGGTGACAGCGTCCCTTCCCAGGAAGGACAAGTCTTGTCACCTTCAGGAGTTTATCACTACTCCTGGGGCAAAGTGACAATCTGTTAACAAAGAGCTATTGTAATCAAAGGAATCTAACAGAAAGGCTTCCATTGCCGCAGCTTGGGAAAGAAAGTTTTCCTTTCCCTAACTATTAATTAAAGTATTTATGTTTAAACCAGGAATATTTCAATGACATCAGAATAGGGACCAGCCCTAAGCCTTTGTGAAAACTTAAATTACCTCTTGAAAATGTTTTGTTAACTTTCAATTTTCTTGCACTTTTCATTTTTCAAAAAACTACCTTGTTACCTTCTCTTCAAGTGGCTGTTTTGATTCAGTTACCCAAAGGAGTTTTCTTTTTTTATTTTTAGTTTTTTCAGGAGGCAACTTCGGAACAATGATGTTCTTTGAACTTAGTTGAAGGTAGCTATTTAGAATTTACTAAATTGGATGGACTGAACATTTCAGTTCTGTGGAGCACACTCATCTGATAAGTCTTTGATGCCTATCTCTATCGGTTTGCGGTAAGGACAAAAATTAAAGGCAGGTGGGGAAAGCAAGCCAAAGGCCTAAGAGGCAAATCTAGAACATGTTACAACATTGTTATTATTGGCTGGGGTCAGAGCTCTGCATCTTTCCCTGCATCAGGAGTCAGAGTTTGTTTGGTGACTCAAAGGGGGCCCCTTATTGGATTCAGATTGGCCTGCGAGCTAAAAGCAGCACAGAGCTCCAGGGAGGCCCCTGTGTCCTGGTGGCCAGAGGACAAAGCCTCAAAGGGAGGAGGATGTGGCTCATAGCTCTTAGAAGGTCCCAACTTCCTGGCTTGTTTGTACGTCTTAGCACCTCCTCCCTTCAGCAAAAGTCATCGCTAGTGTTGAAATTGACAGCTCATTTTGGAAACTGGAATAAGCACTTCTCTTCTCTTCAGGAGATATTTATAAAATTGGGTTCCAAGACTAGAAAGTAACTTTAGAAAAAACAAATGTGATTTTTTTTAAATTCTTTTTTCTTTTCTTTTTTTTTAATTTGGCACAGGGTCTTGCTACACAGCTCAGTCTCGTAGTGATCCTCCTGTCTCAGCCTCTCCAGCACTGAGATTACAGGAGTGCACCACCATGCCTGGTTTAAGTGGTCGGCTCAGTGTGCCAGGAGTTTCAGGGCCAGCATGGCAGATGATGTCAAGGATTAAACCTGGGTACTTGTGCTTGCCAGTAAGGCGCTTAGCCTGCAAAGCTATCTCCCCAGCTTGCAATTTTTTTTAAAAAAATCAATTTTCTACTCAAAAAGGGCAATGCTTTGCTCTACGATGCAGTGTTCCCTTCCTGCTCCCCCTTTCCTGGAACCAAGTAATTGGAGTGATGAAAGAAGAAATATAAAGAAATGCACAGTTGGGGAAGCCAGCCTGCTTGCTCTTCTGGTACCATGCTTGGGACCCTCCTCAGCTAACATGGCTACCTTGAATCTTCTGTCCTCTGTATAGGAAAGTTCTATTTTTTAGGGAAAATCTTCTCTTATTTTACTCTAAATATATCCATATTTCCTTCCCAACAGAGTTTACCCCTTAAACAAAACATTGTAAGGACTTAGAAAGGCTCATTTCACACCTTGGGACTCAGACACACCCCTGAGGAGAAAGGTCTGTCATCCCTGTCAAAGTCAAGGCACAGGACAAGGAAAAGAAGAATTCCTTTCACATACTTCATGCCTACACTATTTAGGAGGCCGTCGAAGGACAAACAAAACGAATGACAACAACAAAAAGTAAGGTTTGTATCTGAACCCTATGAAATGTGCTGATGAAGCCCCACCAGTCTTCTGGAAAGCAGCAACTCCTAGTTTTCTGAGCCAGCCTCATAAAACCATTTCTAGGAAGGCTGAGCCAACACCCTAGAGTGCTGGAGGCTACCCAGAGCATGGTGTACTGAGAACAGCCCAAGACATAGTCATGACAGACCTATGGATGGAACGCCTGGCTTTGATGTCACCAGCTGCCCAGAAACTTGACATCAAGTCACCTCTGGTGCATGACAGCCACTATTCCCTCTTGCTTGGGCTCCAAGCTTTGGACCCCATCCCATGTGGCACTAGACGTTCACTGCTACATGGGGTACCAGGGCACCACCGAAGTTGGCAAGAACAAGATGAGATTCTTTTCTCTCTGGCCATCACTAGCCATGGGATCCCAGCTTTTAAGATCATCTTGTTTCCATACCATCTACACCATCACACTTCACCACAAACACTGCACAAGGATTATACCTCGACCTCCTCACCAACACTGGTTATTTTCTTTTCCCAAACTCAGCTCTGATGCCTCTCATCTCCTTTCCTTTTGTTTTCTCCCAATGCTTATCATACTATTAAGAGCTAACTTTCATTAAATACTTACCTCCACCCAGGGGCTTTATGTGGATTAACTCAATTAACCTTGTTGTGGTTCCCATTTTAATGATGAGAAAATTAACACTGGAGGGTTAGCAACCTGCCCAACCTACCATAGCTAGAAAATTGGGACTCGAGGATAGAATTTTTTAACAACCTGAACTTATGCCCTTGGATAAGTACATTATCCTATCCTGTTGTTGAGACGTTAATCACATCAGGCTGACCCTGACATTCATTTGAAGTCAGAGTGAAAACTGAGGTGGGAAAAAGGGTAGAAGTTCTACAACACCCAGGACAGCCTGCCAAGGGACTGCATGGCCGAGCTTCCCTGAGCAAAGGAATTCTGGACGTAGACCACCCGTGACCAGAAGACCTGCAAAGTTCGTTGGTGGCCCCTACCCTCTACCTACCCCACCAGAAGGCTGATGCTAGAGCCCAGGGATCTGTAACTTTGTCAGTTTTCCTCCCAGGATCTTCTATATGCTAATATTTGAGAGTCACAAATTGGACAAACAGAAGACTTCTCCCAAATAATCTATAGAACAGTATTTCTTGGCACTAAATTTTTGTTTGTTGGTTGGTTTCTGTGTTTTGTTTTGTTTTGTTTTGTTTTGTGTGAGGAAGGCAACTGGGGAGGTGTTTTCCCACATTAGTCCTCTAGAGCAGCAACCAATGCCTTTTAAATAGGATTCATTGTGTTCCCTGACAAAAACATTGTTAGTAAAGGAAAAACAAAAACAAAAACAAAAAAATCACCTTCCCAAAAAACTGAAAGGGCGGATAATTCAGTTAACTATAAAGTTACGTGGTTTGTTTTGGCTTTCCTCAGTTTTGTTTTGTTTTTTTGTTTTTGTTTTTGTTTTTGTTTTTTCCTCCTGGAAAGATTTTTTACATTAGAGTCTGTAAGGAGGTCCACATTCCTTAAAGTGTTCTTGCCCTGCAGTGTTTTAGAAAACCTGGAGCTGGGAGGTCAGGGTTCGCCCTCAGGAACTGCCTACAGGAGAAACCATGTACAGTCCAGCTTCTGGGAAAGGGCTGTGCTCTAGCGATAGTGTCAGGCAAACATACAGAATTTCAGACCTGGAAAGAATGTTACTGATTGTTTGGAGGTGACTCCAGTTTACAGAATACAGAGGTGAGGAGTCTGCCATTACTAAGAGCCAAAAATGGGGCTTCTGAGTCCTGGCCCTGATTCTGGAAAGCAGCGTTTCCTGAGAGTCATTTATTTATACGCCCTTTCACAATTTTATTTCCTGTCTGCCTCTCCTTTTTCTCTGTTATTATTAACATCCGTCTTTAGACCATCTCATGTTTTAACTCCAATTTATAGAAGAAGCAAGTTCTGATTTGTTAGTGTAAATGGAAAATCAACATCAGTTGCTAGAAATAGAAGGCCGCGATTTTCCCTGTTTTAGCCCTGGAACTTAGAGACCAGATAAATTCCGATAAGCCAGGACACCCTATTGCTAAATTATAGACATAGAATAGAGCACCTGCCTGAGACCCTAAGCCTGTGGCCTTCTTTCTCTTTGTCAAAGGGGAGATTAGCAAGTGTTAGAGGGCTGTGAGAGCCTCACTACTGATCAGCTGAGATTCAGGATGATTCATCTGAGGATTAAAAGGAGTACTGAAAAGGGAATGTAATTGAAAATGTAATTTAACACCCCCCCCACCTGCCACCTCACTAGCCCTCCGGTGGGCCCTGGTCCTCCCACCTCAGGCTGTTTCCCACCCCAGCAGTTTCTCCCCAAGGACTGTTTGAGGTTGTGCTGTGCAGAGATACTAGACCCTGTCACACAAAGGAACTGGCAATAGACACCCTTTCTAGCACAAAGCATAATGAGGGGACAATTTTCTCTTTTCTTCTCTTTTCCTTGTAGTAGTTCTCAAGCTGCAAAGCAAGGAACTGTACATAGGTAAAATGCCTTAAATTATTCCTTTGCTCGAATATCTTGTCTCCTGCTGCCAATAAAACAAAGTGTAAATCCCCCAGTCCAGCATGTAAGACCTTCCACTACCTGACCCCAACATACCTCTTACACAGCCACAGTCCTGCATTTATAACTAGGCTTAGATCCTTCCAATCCAGTTGAGTCTCTAGCCAACCCTAACTGGTCATAACCACTCAGAGACACCAGACTCACCAGAGACATAGGATTCTCAGCTAGGGTGATGTTTAGAATGACTCAGGAAGCTCTAGGAACTCCCAAAGCCTGGACTTCACCTAAGACTCATAGAATCCGGACCTCCTAGGGGCAGAACTGAGGCATTGTTAGTTTGAAAAGTTCCCAATGTGATTTCAACATACAACCAAACACACTCTGGAGCCTCACCTCATACATAAGAAAAATAACTTTCAGGGACAAAGAGATTTGACCTGGGGATCTAAAATACATACTCAAATTGCAATAGGAAAACAGATTTAATGACCAGGACTAGTTCAGCCTCCATAACCTATAGATATAAAAACAGAAACCCCAAGGTGCTAAATCATAGAACCTATGTCAAAAACCAGTTAGCAGCGGAACTGAAAGTGATAAGCACCCATCTAGATTCCATGTCCCATGCTCCTCCAGGACACTACCTGCCTTCTAGCATTCCCTCACTCCAACTCTTGTATGTATTTCAGCACATCATACACACCGATGATCCCTCCATACTGTGGTCTCCTCAGGTGGGTGTTACTGCCCCCACCTGGAATCACTGTGCTATTTCTTCCCGTTTAACTTAGGCTTAGGCTTCATTTCCTTTAGGGTTCATCCCTCTTCCTGCTGTGGCTTTCTCAGTCACCACTCCAGCACACTCAACTCCTGCGTTCTCTTGATCTCTGTGGCATATATGGTCGCAGTTTCAGCACTGAGTTATTCTTTAACAACACACAGGATAGACACTCCCAGAGGGCAGAGACCAAAGCTTATGTTCTTCTCATATCTGCCTGGAGCACTCAGAGTAAGCACTTGGCAAGCACTCTTGCATCCCAGACAGAAAGCCTCTAGGTTCAGCGAAGGGTGCCTTGTTGAAAATCACCTTTTGGGCCACTTTCAGAAATCTGTTACAAGGGGGAGGAAAAAAGAAGAATTACTTTTTATGTTTCTCTTTCCCTATTTCGTTTTAAAAGCATGGCCTTGAGGTTTATGTCACCTGCAATCAAGTGGCAGTGAAATTGATGCCCGGAATACCTAACTTCACCATCACGTATGCATAGATATTATCCGTGTCTTCTTTGTGAGCTCTCTTTCAGCAAATGTCCATAGCTTTTTCAGAATAATAGGTAGTCCTGGGCAATTGCTGCACTGTGCAGTGCTGCTGGAAACTACTCAATCCTAGAAATAAGCAGAAAAATCCTCCTAATGCCTAAGGGAATAAAAGAGCCTACACCACGGCAGCTCTCCCTATTTACCTCCTCAGCCCTTAGCTGAGTTGGTGTCTTCAAATCGAAAAGCGCCAACACTGCCAAGCCTGGGGTTCAGGTTTCTCATCAGCAAGAGTCTTCAGTCTCTAACTGGTTTTATTAGAGCCTTACTAAGCCACGGGGATATTCTGTATGCAAATAAGTGGCCAAGGTATAAATTAGTGGCTGTATTAGTGATTGACACTGAGAAGCCCAGGCTGGTGGAAACGCATAATGGCACAGTCACTTTGGAAAGAAGTCTGGTGGCTCTTCAGAAGGTTAAACATAGAGCTACCCTATGATCCAGCAAGTCCTCCTCTAGGTACATAGCCATGAGAAATAAAAATATGTGTGTCCATACATAAGCTTCAGCACAAGCATTCATAGCCGTGTTATTCATACCAGCCAAAAAAGAAGTGACAACACAGTGTCCATCAGATGGCGAACAGGTAAACAAAATACAGTAGATTCATAAAATGGAACATGTAGCCATAGAAAGGTAGGAAGTGCTGACACATACTGCAGTACAGAGGAACCCTGAAAACGTTATACTAAGGGAAAGGAGCCAGTCATAAAAGGCTACATGGAGGCTGGGGAGATAGCTCAGTAGAATAAGCACCTGCCTGGCAAGTACAAGGTCCTGAGTTCAATCCTCAGTACTGAAAAAAAAAAAAAAAAAAGGTTACGTGGTGTTTGGTTCCAGTCATGTGAAATCTATGTAGGCAGAAAGTAGACAAATGATTTTCTCAGACTGAGAGGGACCGATGGGTTGAGAAGGCAAGGAGAGAGGTTGCCAGTGGTACACTTTCATTTCCCAGAGATGAAAATGTTCTAAAGTCAATTGTGCTGATGGCTATACACTTACCTGGACATATTTAAAGCCTCTATGCTTTATACCTCAATTCGAGTGTGAATTACATCTCAATAAAGCTATGGTACACACAAAAAGGTTTTAAAAGAAGATTGAAAATTCCAGTGCTTCACACCCTTCCAAGCAGTGTAATCTTCAGCCTCTTGTTTGGCCTCGCTAGGCGCCACTTAAATGTCTCCGCATTATTTCAAGAATTAAATAAAATCATTCAAGTAGAAGATTTAAATTTGTACTAGCCCTTCAATAAACCTTAGCTCCTTTTTCTATTATGTCCTCACTTCTAGAGAAAGGATGCTCTTCCAGGACATTCATGCCACGAACCTAACTGCTTTCCATACGTGTGAAGCACAACACTGCTGCCACCACAAAGGGGGATCAGGAAGAAGGAGAAAGGAAGCTTCCCCAGAACCCTTCCTTCTCTTCGTATTCAGCCCAGCCCCACCCCATACTTGCCTCTACCTTCATCAATTATGTGCAAAAGGACTTACAAGCTTTCTTTCTCTCCTCTTTGCAATTTCCACTCAGTGAACTGTTGTTGAAGATCCTGAAGCAACATTCCAGAGCTTCTGGAAGCTTCAAGAACCAAGAGGAGCAAAGTGTGCTTAATTAAACAGTGGCTGAAAGGCCAAAGGAAGGATGTATTCCTGCCAGGTGCACCCTGTACATCTTCACGGGCAGAGAAAAATTCCATTCTGAAGGCCACTGAAGCTATTGCTATCAAAAGCAGCCAGCCAGTGAGAAATTCGGCTCTGTGCAGCAGCTAAGCCAGCTTTCATTACTGTTGAGAAGTATCGCCATATAATGCAAACCAAGTCTTCTCTCCTCTCTGAAGACTTTCTGACCATGCTATCCCTCCACAATTACCCCCACCACTAAAGTTCTATAGAATTAATGCGATAACATACAAAATCACCCAGCACTTTAGCAGCTGCTCAGAAACTGTCCCATAGTTCTCCAGTACTCCTGGTTATTGGCAGTAGTCTTTGGGCTCCCAGAATCCTCTCCTCTGTGCTAAAATATACACATTGTCCATTTCCCCAACCCATCTTTAAGCCCAAAGAGAACAGGGATCCCATTCCCATTCCCGTTTCTCAGAATCATGAGTTTTTCTGTGATAAGGTAAGGCTCTTAAGAAGAGCTAATAAACATTTATTTACAATGTCAATAAACATTTATTTATGATAGTGATACCCATTCTTCCCTTTTTTCCTTTTTTTACATGTATGTGGGGAAAAGTAGTACTGTAAATATCTCATACTTTAAAGGTTGACTATTATTCAAGTTTCCAATCACAGTTACAAGAATAGGTGGAGTATACCTGTAAGCAGGCGCAGGGGCCAGAGATTTGATCCCTGGGCCTGCCATCCATCCTGGTTCCACCCCAGGGGTGCACTGAAATGGCAATTGAGACTGAGCATGGTGGTGCGCACCTGTAATCTCAGCTCTCAGGAGGCCGTAAACAGGTGGATGAAGGCAAGTCTGATCTAGTAATGAGACCCTGAACACCCTGTAGACCCTTCTCTACAAAATACAAAAAAAAAAAAAAAAAGGAATAGGTGGAGTGATTGATTTTAGAAGATTTTCTATTGGTACATGTTTGCAGTACATAATGATTAAATTTATCATGGAGTGTTGGTACATGCACATAACACATCTTAATTCTTTCCTTGTCCTCTCACCCTCTTGTTCCTCCCTGCTGGAAGGAGTGATCTTTTAAACAGTGGAGTAAGACAATTATGCTTAAGGTGCTGGAGGGATAGCTCAGCAGAATAAGTGCCTGCTTAGGCAAAGCCCAGGGACCAGGGTTCGATCCCCAGCACCACATGTGGTGCCAGCCCTACCCCCAGCCATGCTGAGCCGGTCACCAAGACCTGGTATAATGGCACATTCCTGGAATCCCAGCACTGGGAAAGCTGGAAACAAGAGGACCACTACGAGTCGGAGCTACATAGTGAGACCCTGTTCCAAATACATTAAAAGAAAAAGAAAGTCATATTTAGTGAAGGAGAAAATGTATGCAAAAGGAAAGTTCATAGCTAATTTAGCTGTCCTCACCCTCCCTCAACCTCCGTCCAAATGCAGTTATGAATTGAAGGCTGAAAGATAAGCTCATGAGTCTGAAAGAAATGAATTTCACCCCAGGAAACTTCTTTCTTGTTAGACATGTTACACAGTAAATCTGAGCCTCGGTTTCTTTGCCTGGCATTTGTGGTGTAGAATCTACATCTTATTATTATTGTGAAATAAAAGGTACAGTGCTCAGTAAGTGGCAATTATAATTACTGCTGTGCCTTAATCAGAAACATCTAAGAGACCCTAGAGAATCCTGTGACCAAAAAATGTCCCTCTTACTATCTGCATTATCTTGGACAAGTCGTTGCTTGCTTAACTATGAAATAAGAGCAATGATTTCGCAATTTTGTGACTGTGACAAAGGCCACTAGCTTCCCGTCATATATTCCCTTTCCTCTTCCTGCTTAGTGTACTGTGAGGCCACATTTGCCACCCATCCTTGGGGTCAAGGGTATCCAAGAAGCTCAATTCTAGTCAACACACTGAGAACAAAATGATCATGGCCAGAATCATCAGAACCTTCCACACTCGCTTCTCCATGCTTCCTCTACTCCCTCCCTCTGGACAATGACATTGAAAACAAATATGGAATAAAATGGGCTGTAGACGACAAAGGTCCCTGAATCTCTGAGTGGTATACAGTGTCTACTCTCCATTCATCTCATCTTAGAATCTGACTGACGCTTGTTGAAAAGGAAAAGAAAAATGTGTTGAGCTAAATTCTGAAATTTGGGGTCCAATTGTCACAGTAGTTTATGCCTAAGCCTCAGTAAGACTTATTGATACACTCTGTATAAAGATTTCTATATATCAGGTTAAAAAAAACTCAGTAATAATTTATTCCCTTTAATTCATGGGTCTGCTAACCACCTGAAATACATTAATTTTTCCCTTCTTTGGAGCAAAGGTTTTGAGGAATATTTAAATGTACAAATTATGGCTAACTCCCTTTAGCTTATTATTAAGCAACATTTTTGAGAGAGATCTGCTCATTTACAAATTTAAATTGTTCTGTGTTCTGCATTATGAAGGCGGCTTCTGTGCCTGAGTAGAAACTAAAGGAGGGAGAAGTACAGTTGGGTGGGGTGGCAGGTGTCTATGATCCAAGCAGTCTGGGAGACTGAGGCAGGAGGGTCACATATTTGATCCTTGCCTGGGCCACTTAGCAAGGCCTTGTCTCAAAATAAAAAGTAAAAATACAAAAAGTCTTCCAGTGTCACTCAGTGCAAAGGCCCTGGGTTCAGTCTTCAGTACATCCCTATCCTGCCCCCAGAAGATGTAGAAATCCTGGAGCGAAGACACCACCTCACGTAGGGAGAAAAAGGCCCTTCCAAGTTGCTTGGCCCAATTCAAACACTGATATTCTTAGGTCCAGGGTTGATTTCAAGTGGTAGCAGAGGCATGGAAAAGGTGTTTTATCTTTGAAGGTTCGTTTGAGGAGATGTCTACTTCTCTGGTTACTTGCAACAGCCTGAATTAACCAGCACACTCTTGCCAAATTTTCCAATCATGTTTTAACACCTCTGAGCAATTGCCTGGCAGGCCCGCCCCTTAATTGGACAGCTCCCAGTGACACTCACTTTTGAGACAATGCCAGCGAGCAAAGCTGCAAACCAGACACACCCATCGTTCAACCCATCCCTCTTCTTCCCCAGCCTGGGAATGTACTGCAGTTCAGGACTGAGCTCTGACACTATCAGTGGCTGACTTCAACACAACCACGTGTGGGATCCCGCCTCACATTTCTAATGACTCACTTGGGAGAGGAGGAAAGATAAGGCGGGAGAAATACAATCTACATGACTGGGGGAGAAATGTTTCCAGAAGACGTGTCTATTAAATTAATATACACTCTCATAAGAACATTGGAACAATTCAATATTGAGCTGAGGAAGTGACAGGAAAGGGTTTTACTGATGAGATAACCTACCATCAGCGGCTTTCTGCAGTTTTTATTCCTCTTCTGGTTTTTAGTCTTTCTGCTGGACACTTTTTCCTCAGGGATAATGTGTGTGTTCATGTGTGCATACACATGTGTGTGCATGTGTGTACGCATGCATGGTGTGTGTATGTCTGCATTTGAACTGTACCTGCACAGCTACAGGATCTATAGGGTGTTTCAGTATTCTTGTCTCTCCACATTGAACAAACCATGAATTTATATGACAGTGTTTTCATTTCAAGGCTAAATCATATTGAGAGAATAAAAAACTATATATATTTCTTCAGGTGTTTATATCTGAGCAGAAATACTGACATTGTACAAAATCATTGTAGTGAAAAGCATTTTTGTGACAGAGCACACAGATCTGAACAGTGGAGAAAAACAACTTTAATTTAGAAAACTCACACCTCCTAGACCTTTTCAGTAATTTATAATACTTTGTGTCTTTCTATGTCATTCTTCAGTGTGGCAAACCTGAATAGGTATTTCTCCCCGAGACTGAAAATATACATATAATTAATAAATTTAGGTTTTTTTACCCTTTCTATTCCTCAGGAAAAAAATAAATTACCTGACCTTCAACACATGTCTGTGTCTAACTTCATTAAGCACTGCCTGTGTGTTTTCTTTTGGTAGAAGACTGGTAGTTTAGTCCAAGATGTCATTCAAAGTCTACAGGTTAAAAGGTCTCCATTTGTTTATCTTGGTTCCCGTATTAACCAGTTAAATTGGCTGACTAGCCATCGGCGACTGAGAAAAACAGCTATCTGAGAAGGAAAAACTTTGGTGCTCAAAAAATTATAGAAGTTCTAAATTTAGTGGCGTTTATTAGACACTAACTATTGAATAAGCATAAGAAGTTGTATATTTTCCTAGCTTTGAAAATAATAAATCATTTGAAGCTACGCACATCATTTACATAGTTGGTAGAAGTTGCTCTGCAGACTTCTCAAAAGCAAAAGTTGCAAGAAGCTCTTGATTTTTCAACCCCTCACATCCTACAGCCATGAAACTGATCCATGACCCAACCATCCTCCAAGCATGTGTGTGCATACACACACACACACACACACACACACACACACACACACAATGTGCTAGGAAAGCCAAAACAGAAAACTAGCCTCAGTGAAGCTAAGTCATACTGACTGAATGGGGGAGCATGGAGCTTTCCACACTCCCACGAAGCCAGAACCCGCCCTTTAAAAGCAAATTCAACAGCTGCCCTCCCAGCATGGGTCACCTTCCGGGCTTCCTCACATCTGTCAATGACTCTGCCAGTCTCTGAAGCAAGAAATCAGTCATCGCCGGCCTTTCTGGCCTTCAACCTCTATGTACAATCTGTGGCCGAGCCCTGTCATCTCTTCTCAGAACCTCGAAATTCAGCCCTGCTCTTCTACAGGGAAAGTATTTTAGTCTAAACAAGTGCAAAGTAATGCTGTGGTTAGGATACAGCTTTGGCATCATCAGCCTAGGCCACGCCTCGACTGCCTCCCAACACCATTCTTTCTCGCCCAGGAGGACACAGGGCACTGGGACAGAATTGCTCTGCAGGTGCACAGGAGGGAGCACAGCCCCAAGACCTTGACTTCAAGCTTCTTTGAGCCTCTAATACCAGCCCAGAATAAATTTCTAGTGTGAAAATCACCTCGTTTATTACAGCAGCCCCAGGAAACCAACTCAAGGGCAGAGAGAATTATGTAGATAATTAACAGCTTGCCTAAAATAGGTAACCAAGTCTGCCACTAGCTGGAAGAGCTAAATCATTTCTGCATGTATCTTGGTTCTCTCCTTTACTTTGGATATGCACAGGGATATCTAAACAGCACTGAGTTATTAATGGTAATAATGATGTCATTTGTACAGTTTTATCTGCCATCTACTTGGTGCTAAATCCTGTGCATTTGGACACATTATCTCAATCCACTTCCCACACACAGGTGTCATTATCAACTACATCCTTTGAAGACTTAGAATTTAGGAAAAATAGCCTGGAAATAAATCAATTGGTTGTCTAGATGCTTACGCAGGTCTCCCCTCTCGAAGTATCTAATCTATAGAAATTCTGCTTCTCTGTCCATTTGTTGCTCATAGCATGAAGATGTGGGGAATCCAGGAGATCTTTAGAACTATACTTTTCTACTGAAATGCATGCTCTTGACTTTGGTCCTCTCGAGGAAATACATAGATACTTCCCCTGGACACAGCTGAGCCCCAGAATTAGATGTTCTGAGGAGTATCCATTCTTAATCCATCCCAAATGTTCATCACCACACATTGCCATTTTTGTTCAGATCTAAAAACCACCAGAGGAGACATCTGAGAAAGAACCCACATCATCTTTGTGTACGTCCTGTCCATTTCTGCAAATGACACTATTGTGACAGGAAATGACAAACAGATGCCCCTTGACCTCAGTGCCCCAAAGGTGAGTGATCGCAAGGTCAGCACGTGGCCTCTTTGTTTGGAAACAGCTGAAGCCCAGGCTTTTCCATTGGTAGCATTGTACATCACAGCTGCAATGGATTAGGAACAGCCTTTTTAAATGAAGCTTTTCTTTGGCTGTTGCTGTTGTTTCTCTCATGACTGGAGTCCTACAAGAAGGAAAAATATGAACTTATTTAAAGTGTCAAGTAGGCAACAAAGTATCTTTTATGATTAAATACCAGTAAGATATGGCGTGCTTCTGTGCCTCCTCTATGCCCAGGTCAGCCCTTGCAACAGAGAACCGTACACCCAGAAATGCCAGAGCATGCTTCAAATGAGTTCAGCAAGGGGACCATCCTCTGGAAGCTGGAAATGTCATTAAGAAAAAATGTCCTGACCCTTTTGATAGTCACTTCATCAGTTTACAGCATTGTGAACAAGAGCAACATCATTAAACAAAGCAGTTGATTTTCCCAAAGGAGAATGTTGAATGAAGATGGGGCTACTTATTTGGTCTTTCTGCCTCCAAAAACTGCATGTGTTCAGGGAATGCCCTCCTGAGATGTTCAGATGGCACTATCTTCCAGTTTGGAGATTTTCAGTTTGTTTTGTTTTGTTTTGGTTTGGTTTGTTATAGCTGCTAAACACATTCTTAAAATGAACTGACAGTTATATGGAACTCAAACTTAAGACACACACACACACTGTCTGGAGAAAGGGCAGACAGGAGTCGCTGCAATCTTCCCTATTCAGGAGCTGCTATCCCCACCCCACCATCACCACACCCTGCTCCAGCATTCTATAAAGCTCACCTTTAGAATCACTGTCCAAGCTGTGAAAAGAGCAGAACTACATAGATTAGAACACTACGTATTTTTTTAAACAGAATCTTGATATGTAGTTAAGGCTGGGCTTGAACTTGCAGTGACAGTGACCCTCCTGCCTCAGCCTCCTGAATGCTGAAATCACAGGCCTATGCTACCACGCTGGGTGAAGAGACCCCACAGGCTGATGTGCTGGTCTACTTCCAGGTAGCCCTCTCTGAACTTTTCACCTTGAACTACATTCTGTTGGAAATATTTCTCCCATGTCAATTTGTCTACTAGGCTCTAAGGAACAACAGGACAGACTGTCACTCCTTGATGGGTTTTATTCTAATTAGAAAATCACATATGCAAGTAACATGTAAGTATAGTTTATAATCAACGCAAGTAATCACAAAGCAGGTGAACATGCCTTTGGCACTTTCTCTGACTTCCTGACATCTACCTTCAGTTTGTGGAAAATAATGCCATGTTTATAAAGCAAAAATCAGAAACTTTGATTCTAATTTGCCATTTGGAGCCAGGAAAATACAATGGCTTGAGGCCAAAATTGCCTTCTACACTCCTAATTACATGGGCTGCTCATCTTTCTCCCAAATACTCAAAAGCTGCATCAGTCAAAATGATGTCTATAAAATTGTGAAAACAGTTTGGATTAAAATTCCAAAACATCAGTAAAGAAATTTGTGCCTTAGCCCATTGCAGCTGTTAGAATAAAATACCTTACCCTGGATAAACAATGGAAATTTATTTCTCGCAGCTTAGGGGTTGGGAGCTCAAGACTAGAGTAGTGGCAGACTCAGTGTCTGATCTCCCTAAGCAGCATCTTCGTGCTGTGTCCTCCTATAAAGAAAGGGGTGGACAAGTTCTCTTGGGCTCCTTTACAAGGATTAATCCCAATCATGAGACCCTGCATGGCCTCGTCACCTCCAAAGTGCCCCTCCGTATTATCACTCTGGGGATGAGGCTTCAGTCTCCATTTTGGAGGGACCCTAAGACTCACGCCATAGCAAAGTATAGACTGTCCACGAGGACGTCTAAACTTGGTATCACTGAGCTGGGTAATTCTTAAAAGCACTATTTTCCATTTGAGACAAAAGGCCTCCATTTGGTCTGAGGCAGCCATCCTCTGAGTTGGTTCACAGGAATCCTTCTCAACCGTTCACAACTTTGTGTCCTTGTGTAATTTTCTCCCACATCACACCAGGGTCCATCTCTGGGATCAACAGCAGATGAAATGATACGTGACTTCTGAGCTTCCTGGGAGAGGCCCACAGCGCAAGCGAATGAAGGAGGCGCCAGCCAGGCCCACTGCTTCTGGATTCATGACCCTCACACAGTTTCTAAAGGCCGTGAATCCCTGTAATCCAGCTCTCAGGAGGCTGATGCAGGAGGATCATTGTGAGTTTGAGACCAGCCTGGGCTACAAGTGAGCTTAAGACCAGCCTGAGCTGTATAGTGAGACCCTATCTTAAAAAGACAAAAGAAATATAAACAAATGCCATGAATCCATGAGTGTTGCTAACCACTCAAAATTCATGTGCTGAAACATGTTCACAAGAAGGAAAACTACATGAAAAAATATTATGGACAAAAATAATATGCACATAGGCATAGAAGCATTAAACATGGTGATATGCTAGGAAAACTGTCAAGAATTTAATATGGTTGGAGAGGAGAATATATCCAAGAGACTTCCAGACAATGAAGATAAAGAGGCCACAGGGACAAAAAATCACAACAGTATTTATGGATTAAAGCATTAGACTTTAACTTGGCAATTAAAAATCTGTGCTTAACCACTGAAGTTTTGTGTTCATCCATTCAACAAACACGCACCCACTTTGGGCAGAGCGTTGCGCTACAGGGGTGCTAGGGACACACTCAAAGATGAGGCAAATCAGAAGAAAAAAACATGCTAATGAGTACATATTTTAGACAGAGCCTGTTAGCAATTTTGCAGGGTCTGTACAGGCATCGAAGAAGGAGTGAGGATGAAGGATTTTACAAATCCATTTGTGAAGCCAGCTTCACATTCCATCCTCTCTGCTGGCTTAACCAGCCTCTATATATTCCAGAGACACTTAGGAATTCAGTGTCTAGGATATCACTATGAGCCCCAACCAAGGATCTTCCAGCTCTACTCCCTACTCTTTTAAATTTCTGTGTGTGTGTCTCTCTCTCTGTCTCTCTGTCTCTCTGTCTCTCTCTGTCTGTCTGTCTGTCTGTCTGTCTCTCTCTCTCTCTCTCTCTCTCTCTCTTTTTCTCCCCTTTTCTCCCCCTCATGCCGCATGGGCAAGAGGGTGTCACCAACTGTCAGAATGGGAAAAGACTCAGGAAAGCGAGGTCCACCCATGAACACACATGGAAAGTGAGGCCCAAAGCAAGGAAGAAGCCCCGCCCCCAGCCCTCAAGGCTGGTTGCATCGGAGCCAGCTGAATCTCAAGTCTCCCAGGCTCCATCCCAGTGCTTTTTCCACCACATCTCACTAATGCCATCATCCTTGGACAGCTACGCTTCAGCAGCCTGCAAGAGCAGCATGCCTCAGAAATGCCCAGAGCATGGCAGAGATTTAACTTCGCTGAAACAACGATGGCTTCATTCGGCAGCCATCCAAGGTCCCTGCTAAGGCTGTTTTCTTCAACTCAATTAGACAGAGCACTGGGGGAATATCAGGCTGAGAAATTCTCTGGGTTCTCATCTGTTAATTGAAGCCACTGTCAAATTTTCCACACTATGACAAATGATCAAAGATTTCTCCTCTCTTTTCTTTATCACTCTCTTATTCCAAGGCAACATTAGGCTAAATTACAAAGAAGAAATAGTACCATCTATTTTAAAATGGAAATAAAAGTCAAAAGGGAATGGATAGACCTAATCACTTAGATATTTTTAAAGTTTGATGCCAAAGAGCACCCATATTTCAAGGGGAAGAGGAATTTATTTTGGACAATTCTGTGCATAAATTCCATGTTGGCCCCCTACCAGCCTGGTTTCAAGTCCCTTATTGTTGAAAGACATGCAGGGTCTCCGGTCCTGTGGGCCCTGGATATATCAGTGACTGGCAAATTATCATCCTCCGTCTATATTGACATTCATACTCTTGACTTAATGGTTAATTTATTTAATGAACAGCTTCTGACACTATAAAAAGGATAGTATGTCAGCAGTATATCAGACTGGGCAATATGATAGATGAGGGAGAGGATTCTTCATTCTCAAGGCCAATTGTTTGCATTTCATTTACACCATAAATATTTGTTTTTAAGTACCTGCTTGGGACCATTAATCTTGTTGAGACTTTGGAGAAGAGTTATTATATTTCCAGTTGATCGAGGCATGGATGTCTTATGTTAAGTGAAATTATGAACTTTCTATTGTCTTTCTCTGCAGATTAGTATGGTTTAAGGAGAAGTCTGCAAGTGACTTTGATGAGGAGTGGGCTGTGGCTGTTAAACCAGCGATGTGAGCTTCACTGGATTGAGAAGCATCCAGCAGATTAGTAAAGCATGCCCCTGGATGTGTGTGGGTGGCTGTGGAGGCATGGCCTTGGGCACTATATAGGGTACCTTGTCCCTTTCTGGCACTGCTCTCTTGCTCTGCTTCTCAGCCACCATGAACTACACAGGTTTGTTCTACCACAGGCTTCCACCATGAGGTTTCTGCCTTAGAGCTGCAACCACGTACTGGACCTACTGAAACCATGAACTAAATGAAATCTTTCCTCTTTTAATAAGTAAATGAGTTTCAAGTATTGTATCTCAACAAGAGGCAAGCTGACTGATATACTGTTATGGTTTACCAGTGTCTCTTAAAGATTCATGTGCTCCAGATTTAGTCCCTGTTATGGCAATGTTAAAAAGTAGTAGAAGTTTTAAAAATGTACGTGGTGAGGGTTGGCAAGATAGCTCAGCAGACTAAGCACCTGCTTTGGTAAGCCCAGAGACTGGAGTTCGATCCTGGCACCACATGCCATACCAGCCCTGCCCCCAGCAGTGCTGAGCCAGCCACCTAGACCAGGGTGTGGTGGCACATGCCTATAATCCCAGCACTGGGGAGGGTGAAAACAGGAGGATCACGGTGAGTCCCAGCTGCATAGTAAGACCCTGTATCACATGCATGGAACAAAAAAAGAAAGAAAGAAGTGAAATATAACTAAATCACTGGGGAAGCTGAAGTTAGGAGGGATTAGTACGGTTCCCTCTGGACCCTGGTTAGTTCCTATGAGAGTTGTTGTATTATAATAAGAACAATGCCAACTCTTGAACTGCTCCAGTTTCCTGTCTCCCATGTGATATCTCCCTCTGCACACACACCTGCCATGCTTGATAATATCTGCCATATTGTGATGCAGCCAGATGACCCTCCCCAGAGCTAGGCAGAGGCTGTTGCCATGTGCTTAGATCTCCAGACCTCTGAGCTAACTGAATCTCTTTTCTTTATACATTACACAGTGTCAGGTATTTTGTTATTGCAATTAAAAATGAAAATATTAGCTGGACATAGTGGTGCACACCTGTAATCCCAGCACTCAGCTGGGAGGCTACAGCTGAAGAAGGACAAGTTCAAGTCCTTTTAGAGAGATCCTTGACTCAAAATAAAAAAAAAGACTGAAACATGCTGGGAATATAGCCCCATGAGAAGGCTCTGAGTTAAATCCCTATAACTGAAAAGAAAAGTGAAACTTGCACCTATTATATGAGCACTTGGCCCTAGGATAAGATAGATGCCTCTAGCCTCTAGGTGTAACCCCCTCTGCCCCAAAACAGCCCAATCCCAAGGACATGCTTCATAACCAAACAGCAAGTTGAGTGTCCTGAAATTCTCAGAGACAATTTAAGACAACTAAAGTCTATTGAATTGAAGACAGAAATATCAACCTAAGCACAAATCTCCAAATTTTCTGAAGGCTGATAGACATTAGTCCCCAGTAACAGAAGAAAGACAGAAAAGAAAAATGAAATTTATCCAACAAGAGTAGATCCAAGAAGTGACTGTTCTAAATAATAGGGACAATACACATTCTGTTCAACACAGGTGGAGGCAAGAGCCCACAATTATCTCCAGGTGAGATTTTTCAACCACTGAAATCATGAAAGAAAAATCTCTTTCCCGTCCTCCTTTGTGCTGATGGAGCATCTTCTCAGCTACACTCACTTCCTGCCTTTCATCATAACGATGAGTAACTCTATCTACCTCACCTACTCCCCCACTGCAAATCCATGAGGATGCTGAATCTGTAGCTCCTAAACCACTGTCTGGTTACATTGATTTCTCAGTTCACATTAGGAGAACTAAGAAGAAGTCTCAAAATAAGGGACATCTTTCTTGTGGGAAACACTCCCTGCCCCTACTTAAGACTATCAGAGCATAGAAGCATGACTAAAAAGGAGAGATCCTGGAGTCCAGCTGTCTGTGTTGAAGTCTTGGCTGGCTCCAACCCAGCACACAACCTTGAGACAAGTTGCTAATCCACTCTGTGCCCCAGCTTTCTCACACACAAAATGAGGAGAGAAATAATATTTCCCAGCATTGCTAGGCAGGAGGCCTAATGAGCTAATCTTTGCAAAAGAATTTAAGGCAAAAATAGAGTAGGAAAACTGGTCTTACCCAGAGACAAGAATGTAACTGTGAAAAATTGCTTTCTTGCTAAGTTGATTTGCTGTTTTAGAAAGTTACCCACTTAAGGCCAGGGAATAGTTCAGTGGCTTAAACACCTGCAAGTGGCAAGTACAAGGTCCTGAGTTCAATCCCTAGTACCAAGATAAAGAAAAGTGATATTTACATAACAGAAAGTTACCCATTTAAGTTTGCCACACCTTTATAAGTAAGTCGGTCTTAATGCTTTCAAAGCTGCCCACTTCAATCTTTTAATTATTATTGCCATTAAAGAGAAACTTACAAAGACTATGCATCTGTTGTACAGTTTGGTGATTCAGGTCTTTAAAAATGAGGATTAGGGCTGGGGGGATAGCTCAGTGGAATAAATGCTTGCCAGGCAAGCATAAGGTCCTGAGTTCTATCCCTGGTACCATCAAAAAAAAAAAAATGTAACTGTCCTACTAACCTGTTTTGAAACTGTCTCATTGCTATTTCTTTCTCAATAACATTAATAAAAAATTTTAAAAATAAAAAGGAGAATTAAAGGAAAATTGGAACCTCAACAATATTTTGAATCTCTTATTAGTACACTATCCACACCTTTAAATCAGTATTGCATAAGAGATTGTGAGCCCCAAGGAAGTGGAAGCCACATCTTTTTTATCTTTAGCCCCTTAATACTAAGTGCTTAATAAATATTTCATGAATAAATAACTCATTCTATTTTGGGTCACCTCTTTTACATATTTGCTTGATGTAAATGAAGCTATGAATCAAACTGAGATATGTATGCACATGTACACATATGTGTTCATAATTTTATTATTTATTGAAGAAAAAAGGAACAAAAGGACCATAATGGAGAGAGTAGACAGAGCTGGACGAGACTTATCTAGTCCCAATTCTTCCCATAAAGCTAAGCAGGCTTCCAAAGACATTCTTTCCCATAGATAGGACAAAGAGCTACATATTTTATTTCCTAATTGCTGCAGTGACTTCACAGTTCAACATTATAACATTTTCACCTAACGTTTATAATACCTACTTCTAGTCCAACAAAAATGTTGATAATACTAACTAAAATGTATCAGGGGACAAAATCATCTAAGCCCTCCGACACAGTGACATGGCCATAGGAAAGAAGTCAAACAACATGATTACACCAGACTTAATCCCTTTATGAACCAAGGCACCCTGACAGTTCCCTGGAGACATAGAAAATTCTTTTCTGGTTGTTCCCTGAAACTCTTGCCGGCAAAGAGGAAATCACAAGAGATAATTTATTTTACTACAAGTTGCAAATAAAGTTGTTACAAATAAGTCACAAATATATTGTTCACTTTATATTCATTTTCTTCTTTGGCTACCTCTGGTAACACAGATGCTACACAAGACTTTTAATTGAACAGAACACTACTGCAGACAGGTTAGGACCAGCAGGTTTTCAAAATGTGTTATCCTATAGGAGGGGAAAATTTGGGGAAAAAAATTCTAAGTGACAGAGTATTTTATGGAGTTTCACCAGTGATGAACACAAAACGTCAATAGGCTTAAGGAGTTATTCATAATTTGTTCCTTCATCCTAAACTTTAAGAATACAAGAAGAATTTTAGCAAGAAGTTACAGTGAAGTTTATGTTTAGGTCATTTTATATAATCAGAAAGCCTTTTGTCTCTTTCGAGAGGGAGACCACTCCTTTATTTGAAGAAAGCAATCTTTGTCCTTTTAAGATAGTCTGGCCTATGTGGTTCAGAAGGGCCTTGAACTCTCAGTATAGCCCATCCTGGCCTTGAACTGCAACTCTCCCACCTCAACTTCTAGAGTGCTGGGATCACAGGTCTATGCCACCGTGCCTGGCCAAGCAATTTTTTAAAAAATAGATGCTAAGAAAAGTAGCTCTATAATGGCCACGACTCACCCACATGGCTGACACTGTCAAAGGATCTACAAACTGTGGTACAGGGTTTCAGATAAATCCTGAGGGGATTTGACTGACTTTGTCAGAAATAAAAGTTACATTTCTTGTTATATATGTCTTGTTTTATCTTGGTCTTAACCATCCAGCAGAAAA